>CAIGRQ010099502.1:0-10834 GCA_903798375.1 Fraxinus sp. D2006-0159 | reverse complement strand
ACATTACGAAACAAGAACAATAACATTGTGGAAATTTTACCTTCACTTTCTTCGTCATCCATGTGCACGCTTCCGACTCAAAGTCTGTGTTCGAAACAGCGAAATGGGGATGTCGATTTTCTTCAAAAATCGATTCCCCTTTCAGTTCTAAAACGATTTGGGGTCAGATGTAGGGATTGGGGTTTTCGAATTTAAGGTCAATGGGATGGTGGAGGAGTTAAATTTTTGGAATCGATTTGGGGGCTAGGGCTACGGTTTCAAGAGGATGAACGAGTGTGTATGTATATTCAAACCCAAACTTTCAGTTAATTTCTACAAACCCACCAACTGAAAGAGAATCATCCGCACTATAAGCTCGGATTTGAATCTGATTCAAGAAAGGGCTAGAGAGGACGAGGAAGAAAGGAGTATAAGAATAAATTTTAAACAAGTAAAATTAATTTCATTCTAACGTGTTCTTGACTGTAGCTGAGGGCTGTTTGGGTGTTTTTAGCCACGTGTCTAAGATTTTACCATTTTTAACTGACAAATCAGCATTCCGTCTTCCACGTAAGCAAGTTCACGGACGGAATCCATCTGGTGGCCATTCCGATGAGACAGATTAAAGTTCAATGGGTACATGGAAGCATAGTAAAGTACATTGGGTAAGTCGTGACTATGAGTAAAGTTCAGTGGCCAATGAAACAATTAACTCATTTAATACGAACTATAAACACGAGTCCAATATTAATATATTAAATCCCGCTCAATTGAAATATAATTTCTTGGCCCAAATAAAATTAAAATTAATATTATTTCACTATAGTCTTTAAACTTCCAAAAATAATTTTATTCGATAAAATTTGCAAGGCGTTACATTTTATGTCTTAAGAGCATACTTGTGAATTTAAATATAAATTAATGTCCCATTAGATATATTCAGTTGAAAAAAAAAAAAGGAAAGGAAAAGGAGTCAAATTTGTTATATTTAGTTTTTTCCTAGGGCTTAAATGTTATGAGTAAGATTTTATTTCGATACGAGAATTATATGTTGCGTATATGTTTATATATGAATTTAAATTTAGTTTTTTTGCGAATTTTCTATTTCATTATGAATTTTTAGTTTCTAATACATAACAGAATTAGAAACTATAAAATATGCACTAAAGTATCCATAAATATACTCTTAAGCTCATTTTTTATGTATGAAAAAAATTATATGAATGTTTATACATTCTTCTCTGTCATATTAGAATTTTTTATTAATTTGATTATTTGAATTTGAGTTAAAGTTCTATCTGTACACCAAAATGAATAGTGTAGATAAAATTAATAATGTCATGTCTTCTATGTTTGGTTCCCACAATTTATAAACGGACATTTAAATAATATGAACATATCTTAGAATTATGTATTAACGTGTTATGAAGGCTATAAAAATAAATAAATAATTATTATAATAATAAGCTCTGTGCTAAATTTTATAATTATAATATGCTTAAAATTAGTTTGTGCCATCACCCATGTAGTAGTAAGTATTTGATTTTAACATACTAAGGACTTCATATAACTTTGTGTTGAAGATTTTCGGGGCACTTGGGTCACGAGCAATCCATCGATAATTCCATTCGCAATAAATTGAATACTTGAAAGTATTTAAGTAAAGTATATTTCATCATCTTCATGTGTACATTACATTCGCATTTCCTATTTGATGACTTCGACTAGGCTAGGTAAGTCAATGACGTGAAGTACAGGCCGGAGTTGGTGCTGACTGGCACGTGGCCATTGGTTGAAGCCTTGTACGATAAGACATAACAAACAGTTGGAATTAAGCCTCTGATTTTATTTTATTTTTTTCATTATTTCAAAACTCTTTTTTTATACTCATTTTCAATCACAAATTTACACAATAAAATATTCTACACGTAAATCTAAAACTTTTCTCTATTTTTTAATCATACATTCTTAAAAAATTTATTATTCAAAACAATATTTTTTCTAAATTATGGCCACCAAACGGGCTAAATAAACCCATTCATTCATCGTGAAATTTCTAGAAATAATTCTACTACAACTAGAAGCTCAAGTATGTAATGTCCGGAGTCGATGATTTTTATGTACAATTTGTATCCCATTATAAGCTCAGATATGTATCCATGATTTTCATGTAGAGCTTGGATGGATTCAATGATTTTTATGTACAATTTGGATCCATTAGTTCAAGTATGTACAGTCTAAATCCTAAGAATTTTATGTACAATCAATATCCCATATAAGTTTTATACTTTTAATTACCATCACACAACATTTTCTAAAACGAATAATTATAGAAGTGTGTGAAAAGCCAAAATAAAAAAGAGTATATGAGTCAAGATGAGGAAATACAATGAAATGGCCGGTTGATTCGGCCATATTTCCATAATTGCCTTTGACAAAAACAAATAAAAAAGCTAAAATGATGAAGTTAAATACCAAAACTCAAAAATAACCTTATCTTCAATCAACTGTTTGAGTGGAGATGACAAAAAATAAAAACAAAAACTCATATAGTCTAGCAGTCGGGATCCAGTCGAATAAAGTCATCTTCACAGTCAACTCAACGCCGACCACCACACAACTCAGTCATTATCTTCAACAATGTTAGTTTTTTGGGACTATGAAATTGATTTTTCATTTATTATATTTCAAAAATTAGTGGATTAAACTGTTATATATACGGTTTATTCTTTATTATTTAGGTAGATTATTGAATGTAGTATAATTTATGTGTATTTTGCAATTTAATACCTTATTCTCACAAAAAAAAAGGTAATTTCTCGCTATTCTCGGCGAGAAATAGTCGATCAGAACGACTGCGTTATTATAGTCGATTGGGCCGACTATTAAACGGTCGGTCTAGTCAACTGTTAAGCAGTCGAATAACAGTCGGCCAGTCATACTTTTTTTTCCTCATTTGTTTTTCTTCATTTCTTTTCAATTTAAAATTATTTTTAATTCTTTTCTTTTTTATGATAAAATTTGATTTTTCCAATTTTAATTAAATAATATTTATATTCTTTATTTAACTTTTATAATTTCCTTTTGTTTTATTTGTTTGTTTTTATTATAATTATTTTTTCGAAATAGTTTTAGAATTTCTTAATTGTTTTGTTCATATTATAAATAATATTTTCTCGATTTAAGATTATTTTTAATTCTTTTCTTTTTATGATAACATTTATTTTTTCCAATTTTAATTAAATAATATTCATATTCCTTATTTAATTTTCATAATTTTATTTTGTTTAATTTGTTTTGTTTTTTACATCTTTTTTATAAATAGCTTTAAAATTTCTTAATTATTTTGTTCATATTATAAATAAATTTTTTTTATAAATAATTTTTTTTCGATTTAAAATTATTTTTAATTCCTTTCCTTTTATGATAATTTTCTTTTCGATTTTAATTAAACAATATTTATATTCTTTATTTAGGCCTCGTTCGGTAGGAATTAAAATTGAAAATATGGCCGTTATTGGGTCTCACCCGTCTAATAAAAGTCAACAATAACGGCTAGTTTTTCAATTTTAATCCGATTTTAATCTCTACTGATCAGGCTCTTATTTTTCATAATTTTCCTTTTTTTTAATTTGTCGGGTTTTTATTACAATTTTTTGGAAATAGTTTTAAAAATTCTTAATTATTTTCTTCATATTATAAATAAATTTTCTCAATTTAAAATTCTTGTTAATTCTTAATTTTGTATTATTATTATTTTCTTTAATTTATTTTTATTTTTGTATGTAATTCGGTTAGATGAATTTTTGGAGATTATGCTTTATTCCATTATCGTTGAAAGTTCCAATATTCTAATTTTTGCTGGATAGAATACCATCTAGATGTGGAGTTGAGACAGATGATGGGAAAATGTATTTGGAAGAGAAGCTTTGTTAGTTTCACTACTGTATTAAAGTTGTTGGATGGTCAGCACACAGATATCCTACGACAGTCCTTCATGTGGCCCCTGTATCATTTGAGAGATGTGCAGTACTTTGGGCAAATCATTCATGCATTACCATGTCGGCTGCTTAGACTAGTCGTCAGCGATGCCCTCCGTTTCGACCTCAGGGACAAGGTTTCATGCTTTCTCTATGTTTGAGTTTGCCCTGATGACTAGACTAAATATTACGAGCGATGAGGTAGCTACTAACAATACTAAAACAAAGCAATAGGTTGTATGATGCGTATTTTCAAAGACAGGAGGCGGTGCATTTACCGTAGTTGATCTCGGATATTTTTAAACCTGATCGCGCAACAAGTCCATAGCCAGGTCGATGCAAATGCCAATAAAAAACAAAGAGGGAGTTATTTCATTTAATAAACAAAATTTTATGTATATATAATTAATAACAATTGCGATATTGCACTTCTATCGTTGGCGAGCCAAGATTATGAAGTCGTGATGTCATGAAGCCACTTATAGGAGTCCGGGAACGTCCTTTGAGCTATCGTGTGGCTAGCTCTGAAGAAAAGAAACATAAAAATGTTAAAGGAAGCATAGATGAGTTAGCGTAATGTACTTCACTAAAATTATAAAATACTTACGCGGGCATAATTATTCTCAACTCTGTCCGAAAGAGATTGATGTACGTCCTGTCGATGAACATCCTCCTCTTCGCCTTAGCCGTGAAGGGAGAAATGACGTACTCAGATGACAATCTCGGCCTTTTGCCGACCACCTGCTCCGGCACATCAACGACATGCTTCTTACCCTTTTTCATGAAAGGCGTCATCTCCTTATCCGCTGCCTCCTCTGCCCTAGGGACTACCATTTTCTCCATCATCGGTGTCACCCCCTAATGCCGAGTAGAATATCGATTATTCTATATGCTGGTTTCAGTGAATATTTAACAGAGAAGAACGCAAGAGAAAATCGAGAGAAAACAAGAAAATTTCTTTATTATTCATCCAACATCTGAAAATAACCCACTAACCGGGTTATATAACTAATAAAATCATAATTATCGAAATTTTATCAAAAATAGCAAAATCTCAATATTCATACCAAAAGAAAATACGCAATGAAAGAAATAATATCCCAAAAAATTTGGCTTAAATCAAATTCGTAATCTATGTTAAAAAGGCAACCGAAATATTAAAAAAAAAAGGAAAAAAATAATTAAAAATGAGGATTTGGAAGGGAAAACAACAAATTTTTCCCTTAAAACCGATGTGCATCGAGCGAATCTGAGTGACCACGACATGTGCGCTGAAAAGAGCTTTCTGAATGGGGGTCATGAATGCGATTCCGATAACCGTAGCAAAGGTTATGGCCAAAATACCAAAACGTGTCCAAAAAAGGCCCCAGTTAGGAAAGATCTTCGATTACTTGTCATTTTTAAGCTGATCCGCTAACTCATGGTACTTGAGTGCCATCAACAAACTATGTGACAACTCGACTTCGCCTGACTCGGATCCTCTTGCATCACCTCCTTCGTCCCGGGCACATCCTTCGCCTTAGAGACCGCCACCATTTGTGTTTTCTCCTCCTTCGCCACCTCTCCCATCCCTATTAAGGCCATCCCTCCCGCTTTACAGATAACAAAAATGATTCTAATGCATCATCATCCATCTACAACGGTGTGACCCCGATCTCCGTCACTCTTTCCATCACCCTCTACATCACCCATCTGTCTCTCCTCATCTGCCTGTTATATTGCCTTAGAGCGCTACGACCTCATCCTAAAGGTCTGCTATATGGCCTCGTAGCACTACAACATCATGGCATAAATCTAATACCTCACAGTTTAACTATCTTCGTAGCGTCGTTACCTCATCTCGTAGCTCTCCAACCTCTTCTCTCAACTCTCGTTGTAACACGCCCCCGCCTGCTCCGCCATAAATCTAATCGGGCGGACATACAGATGATTAAAATAATAACTCCGATCGTGTGTAGGAGATCCATGGGAGAGGTGTCTGGATGGAGAAGAAGATCTCTTCAGCGGAGGTGATCGTCGATCAACTGGATCACGCTCCTACATAAATAACAACATTAAAAATTATTAACTTCATTAAAATAGGCTAACACATACAAAACAATAATCAAAAACTTATATTCAACTCACATACTCAATCTCAGTCCAGGATAGAATTGGACATCTAGAGCATGCGAAACGGCTACTTCACGGACAAAACCTTGACCATCCTCTTCCATCGATGGCGTCAACTCAATTAGGACTTCAAGCTGACATAATGACATTTCAACTAGTTAATGATCATGTGATGAGATTTTGAAATGACATACAATATAAATCGCAAAAGTATAACACACACATGAGGGTCGTCTAGGAGAGCTAATAACTGTTTGTTAGATGGACATGCGTATGCTCGGGATGTTCGTCGTGATGCATCCAAGGGCAGTGTGTCTCCCATCACCAAGCAAACCAAGTACCCAAGAGGGGGCAGTCTCATATGCTTAGATCTGCAATACATACAATTATTATATATACTTTTAGTATAAAAAATATTTTTATGTTGATTATGTTAAATATTTATTTGCACTGCTAGGGACAATCCATAAGTATCGTACTTACGTATGGACCCCTTGGGCTTCAAGTGTGATCTAGTAAAGACATGTACGGTGTCCTCAAAACATCTCCGACCCCACGGATAGTTGTTGAAGGCATCAATGTCGTCAATAACTTTCAAATGAAAAAGGTCGATCGCATTAAGAGACTCCACATTGTTTGACGTCATCATATTTTATCGACATTATGGAAAATGTGATCGTGCCCATTGTTCAATCCTCATTTTTGTTAAATACTCTCATGCTAAGAATGATTTATTTCCTATTTTCACCATAAACTTATTACACTCTTCAACACTATAAGTTTCGACCGCTCTCCTGAATAATGAAATGATGTATTTGGCTTGATACTTAGTCTTCATGTTGCCTTGTATATGGTACATGAAAAAAAAACTTAAAGCAATTATCGCCCTCCGTCTTAATAAAAAATGCCGAGTCAGGATTAGTTATCTCCATGTTATGGCAATACCTAGCTAATTTAGCATTACTCTCCTCAGTTGAGCCCATTAGATTCTCCAACTTGCATTTTTTGTCCTTATAGGCCTTCAGTAGCTCATAACCACTGCGTACTCTTTACGGAAGTCGTTAATGATGTCTGAAGATCTGTATATCGTCCGTGGGTTCTAATACTTGTGCATTATCCGTTAACCAATAAACAATGCTCGGACTTGTCTATAATCATTTCAACGAATTTTCACTTCGCAAGTATGTTCTTGTGTATACTTGTGAACTATAAATAACTCATTTGTGTCAATTTTCGTCGCTTAAAAAAGCTTATGCCAACTATCATCGACGCATATAATCATCAACAAGACTTGATTGGTTTCTTCACTTTGAACTAAAAGTTGTATTACAATGCAATATGGTGCAGAGCTTCCTACAAATCTTTCTTTGTTTCAAATAATTACTTGACATACAAATCTTCATCATCGAAAACCACACGCGAAGAATTAAATAACAGTCCGCTCGATCCAGCTCGTGCGCTCCGACCACACTCTGTATCTCTAACGGGATAAAGCAATCAAATTTTCATTTGTAAATTCATTTTCGTTCTCGTTGTCGTGAACTTTTGAAGGAATTCTATGCGTAACAATGAGATTACGATGAGGAATAACTGTCTCTGGAATAATCATTTCATCCTCACGATTTATCTCCACTGTGTTCCAAAAATCATTGGTATTGTGATCCCCTCTATCCGAATTTTCGTGTTGACCTAAGTGACATTATTCCTCACTAAAGTCATGCAATGAGAAGTCGTGTGCATTTTGTACAATTCAAATAGATAACTCACTTCAGCATCATAAGCAACCTTCATAGATGGAATCGAAATGGATGAATGCTCATTGAATTAAAATCTCAGTTCCATATCGTACTGAGAGGGATCAACTTTTAGCTTGTTTTGTAAATCACGGTACATTTACGCATACGATATACTCGATGTTATAGAAATTGAAATATCACTTGTCCATTTTCATATACATTGATCTTTTTCATCCAATTCGAAATCACCAAAGTAACAAATTGATATTACAACCATATTTGCATCATGACGCATAATTTTAAATTATAAGAAAAAAATAGTTGAAAAATCGGCCGAACCACTAGACAACAGAATTTTTTAAAAAAAGTCCTAACAATAGTCGGTTGTTTTGGCTATTAATAGCCAATTGTTACAGTTGTTAACAGTCGATTGCCTAAAGCTGTTAACATCCGACTGTTAAGATTGGTCGGAATCATTGCCATGAATATACATGCAGATGAATTTTTTTTGTTTACTCGTATAATATTATAGATTTGTTAAAAAAGTTATTTACATGTTAATGTATGTCGAAATAAGATTTATCGAATAAAAACCTATACTAATTTAATGAAAGCGAAATTAAATATACTTACAGATTCGAAGTGATAGAAGTAGACAAAAAAATCTTGTTCAGCGATTGATCAATTTCTTAGATGTTGAGGTTGAAGCAGATAAAAAAATAAGAGAGTTTTTATATGTATTGAAATAAACAGATAAGAAAAGTTAGGTGATATTGAAGTTTTAAGTGAGAAGTGTTTGATTTTGATTTGTTAACTAAAAGAGTAATATTGTCTTTTAACACGTCAGGCGCAGAAAACTGATTATATTTTTCCTTGGAAAAGTGTGACATATGTTAACATGTCACACGTACGTCAAAGAGACAAGCGTCCATGATTACCGTTTGCGATAGTTATTTGTCAGACCTCCTAAACGTAGGATTGATGTGAAACCTATGAGAAAACGTCTAGATGATCAAGATGAGTCAACGCATCTTTCCAATAAACGATAATCATTCATGACAAGTAATATAATTTTTCGTACTCAATTAATATTGCTCTCTCATTTTTCTTTCTTAGAGGCTGTTTGTTGCACATTTTCCTCCAAAATGTAGAATTTATTGGACCGTTGCCACAGTGTTCTCCCCGACAGTTATTGTACAAGTCTGAGCCATGCAGGAGGAACAAATGACCACAACGCCCTCGCTGAAACTAGACGAGATTCACTTTCCCATTTCACTTGCAATCTGAAAGAAAAGGTGTGAGCAACCTCTCTTCATCAGCCTTGAAGCCCACCTCCATTCCGAAAGGTTCCGGCTACATAATCAAACTACAGTCCTGCCCACCTCAAATCGGAGTTCGCATCTCCTTGTAGATGCCACTCTCCCGCCACCGACGTCTTCTTCTTTCGTGAAACTCCCGCTGTCGAAACCATCAACAACGGAGGTTTGCAACGAGAACGCCATTGTTGCTTCGCTGTCCACCTTGTCCGCAAGTAAGAGACACCTTTTATTCTTTTTGTTGTTGTTGATAGTTAGTTAATCTTGGTCTCTTTTCCAATTTGGCTGCAATATACTGGACACAAAATATCTACTGAAATTGCTGGGATCCTAACCGTATGAAGACAATTATAATTTTATGCCACGATTATGATTTGAATCGAGGAGACACCTATTTAGATGAACAAAATCAGCATTATTTCGTGCCATTGTGTTGTTCTCTTGTTCGTTTTTTTCCCGTTTCTTTTTCTTGAATTATGTTGGTATTTTGAGCATCGTAAACAATAGAAAAACCAGCTTACACTTGCCTCGTATATAGCATACAAACCGAGCCAAATACTAAACCACGAGTGGTGTTGAAGTGTTGAACAAAAATAAGCTACTCTATGAAGCAAATTTCCTTATGAACAGCCTAATCTTTCCACATGTTTAATATTCTTGTTTGGGATATCAATCTCGAGGTTCACATACTGCACATATGTAATCTGATAAACCCTTCTTATTTATTTACACATTTTGTCTATTGTATTATCATAGCAAATGTACACTTCAAGATTTAAGTAAAATGGTGCAGTCGGATTGCTAGCTTAAAAGAGCTCAGAGTATTGGAATTCTACTTGTAAATGCCATGAATTGGTATTATTGATGGAAATTTTGTTCATTAGGATGATCATAACTTGATTAGTGAGATATTATCTGATGCTTCAACATTGAAACCCCTTCTCCAACTACGGTTTATATTGTTATAAAATTTGTTTTGACCTTGCTGCATTTCGATTGAAATTTACGTAAAACAAATGGGGGTCTTCGATTTCTCCAAAAGGCCACTTCGATCTTTGTAGTTTAACAAGATTTCACTAGCCTCTTCTTCAACTACGATGATGGTTAATAATGAACAATTACGATTACGATTGAATTTCATTTTCTCGAGAGGACATGTAGCTTGTAATCAATTCCATATGTTGCTCTGGAAAAACACTTTACAGTTTTTATTCATAATGGTGCTTCACTAATAGTGCTTTTCGATTTTGTTATAGGGCAGAACGTATTGTACACGACAACATGTCTTGAAACCCAAACGAGGTAATACATTTCATATTGCTAGATAGTTTTCACAACTTGACCAACCTCCAACGCGTGTACTTTACTTCTAGCAGATCATTGGCTTGGGCGGACCTAGGTCCTCCAATTGTCATGGCGCCCGCTCGAAAAAGTATGCAAAATGGAAACCTACCGAAAGTAGAGTATTTATTGCTGCATGTGAGACCGCTATAGCCGAAGGTCATCGACACGGTAAGTGTTTCACAAAGTTTGGCTGAGAACGAGTTGTGACATTGTTCAACTCCATCTCCGGACACAACTGGAGCAAACAACAGCTTCGTAACCATTGGGATGCCATGCGTCGAGAGCATAAATGCCTATCTGAGATTCTTTCATGCACGGGTGTTAAATATAACCAATCCACAGGGGCACATCATTGCATCAGATGAAT
>CAIGRQ010099460.1:0-17704 GCA_903798375.1 Fraxinus sp. D2006-0159 | reverse complement strand
ATAGTCACAGGTTTATTTTAAATGGTCACAGGATGGGTCACAAAAAAATTTTGCACATGGCACGGGTCACGGAACATGGCCCAGGTCACAGCATAGGTCACAACACAAAACTCGAGTCACAACATAGGTCACAGCACAAAACTTAAGTCACAGCATAGGTCACAGCAGCACAAAACTCAAGTCAAAGCATAGGTCACGGCACATAGCTCAGGTCACAGACACTATACAGCACCACCTTACCACCATCACTGTCTTACATGCCCTAACCCTACTCTGCCGCTGCTATCACATCCGACAACTCACCACAACCAACATCACTAACATCGCCAACACGGTCTCACCAATCGACAGCAAACCAAAAACCGCACAGCACCGCCACCACCACCATAGATCTACTAACAATAACCACCAACGCACAACACACCACTCTAACAAAAAAAAAAACAAAAAGAAAAAGACAGCGAACCAACCACCAACAGATCCGCCGCTGCCTCCACAACACACACCCACAACACCACCACCGCACTACTTGAAGAAGAAAAAAAAAATTTAATGCCCAGCAGCGACCGGTGTTGCTGCTGGGAGAACCCAGCAGCCGGTGTTGCTATTGGGAAAAGCGAAATCTATTGAGAGAGAGGGGAGGGTGAGATAAAGTAGTGAGAGAAAGTTTGAATTGAAAATGAATTAGGGTTTGAAATATTATATAATNACCACCGCACTACTTGAAGAAGAAAAAAAAAATTTAATGCCCAGCAGCGACCGGTGTTGCTGCTGGGAGAACCCAGCAGCCGGTGTTGCTATTGGGAAAAGCGAAATCTATTGAGAGAGAGGGGAGGGTGAGATAAAGTAGTGAGAGAAAGTTTGAATTGAAAATGAATTAGGGTTTGAAATATTATATAATTTAATTTTTATAATATTTTTACTCATATTTAATTAAATATAAAAAATTTGTATCTATATATAAAATATCTGATTTTTAAACATTAAAACTTAAAATATGATTTTTGAACTGGATCTTGAAAAGTAGGGATTCATGTAATTTCCACTTTTTAAATTCAAAAATCAAATCTGAAGTATATTTAACCAAAATTCAGGTATTAATTGTATTATTAACCCTAAATCATGAATAATGCTATTAATTGAATTATATTAACCCAAAATCACAATCTCTCTCATCCGTTCCTCACCGTCTCTCTCATCTTTCACTAATCACTCCCTCTCTTCCTCTTCATCGGCGGAAGCGGCATCTAGTGGCAGGGAGCAGTGCTCAGTGTGCGGCGATCTGAAATTATCTCCGACCAGAAGGAACGCGAATCGTGTCGCGTTGCGACGATGAGCAATGAATCACTTTTTTCCCTTTCTCTTTCTGTCGTCTCCCTCTCTCTGTCCTCTACCTATGAGCAACGAGCTGTGCTGTAGTTCGTCAAAAATTTGGGTGAACGACATCACCCTCGCCACTGTTACAGTATCATCGTCACTGCTGTACTACGCCCTTGCCGTGGCGTTGTGCCGCCATGGTGTTGAGATGATTTTGGGCGTGAAGATGGCGATCACGCTAGATTTGGTTGATTTTTATTTGTTGTTTGTAGTGGTTTCCATGGTATGGTGATGTTTGGGTGGTTTTAGTGGCGGTGGTGGATCAGGCTGCTGGTGGTGAATCTAGAGTTGGTGGTGATGGATTTGGTCGTGGTGATGGTGTGCTCTGCATCTTGATTTGGTGGCTGTGCTATGGAGGTGAGGTGGTGGATCAAGATTTGGTGGTTGTGTTGTGAAGGTGAAGTGGTGGTGGTGGATCAGCTGCTAATGGTGGATTGGTGGCTATGCTGTGGAGGTGAGATGGTGGATCTGGCGTGACATAGTGGTGGTGGTGGTGGTTTTTTTTTTTGCCATGTTTGATTTGTTTGCAATGGTGGTGGTAGTGGTTCTGGTGGCGACGTTGGTGGTGGTGTTGATTTGTTTAAGGTGGTAGTGGTGGTTCTGACAGCGACGGTGGCGGTGGTGCTGCTGGAGGTAGTGTTGAGGTGGTGGTTGCAAATATTGTGTAGTGATGGTGTTTGACGGTAATGTTGTGCGCGGTGGTCGTGGCGATGGTCGTGGGAGTGAAGAGATGGGGTGGGTGTCGTGACCAATTATTTGGTTGATTGTGACCAATAATTGGTAAATTTTTTACAAATAAATAATATGTGACATAAAAATTGTGACTGTGACGCACAATTTATTAAGTTATGACCAATAAAAAATTTGATTTTGTGATTGAGGAATAAATTGTGACTTATAAAATTTTCGATTCGTGTCTGAGAAATAACTCGTGACCTATAAAATTCTTGATTTGTGATAAAAATTATAAGCGTGACAAATAACTTGATAAGTTGTGATCGATTTGTAATGAATAAATGAGTTGTGACCAATAAAACTTTCGATTAGTGATCGATGAATAATATGTGACCTATGAATTTTTTATTCATGTTCGAGAAGTAGTCAATGACCTATAAAATTTTTTATTTGTGATTGAGAAAAAATTTGTGCCCAATAATTTTTAAAATTTGACAGAAAATTAATTTTTGATTAATTAATTAGATAATTTGGCCAAATTGCATATAATTGTGTCCTTATTATATATATAAAGAATTTTTAGGGAAGAAAAAGAGTTCATTTGACTTAATTTAAAATAAAATAATTTATTTCTTATACTTATTTTCAATTAAAAATTTATAATAAAATATTCTATACATAAATTCAATTTTTTTTTTCACTTTTTAACTACACATTTTTTCAAAAAATTGCTATTCAAAACATTATTTTTACACAATAATGATTATCAAACACTTATTTTCAATTAAAAATTTATAATAAAATATTTTATACATAAATTCAATTTTTTTTTTCACTTTTTAACTACACATTTTTTCAAAAAATTGCTAATCAATTTTACACAATAATGACCATCAAACAAGGCCGTAATGAAAAAGAAAATCAATTATTCTTAAATAACATTTTTTTTATTTTATATAAATTAATTATTATTTATTCTCATATTTAAAATCTTGAATATATTTGACTGTGTATGATTTTTCAAAATGTAATATATTAATATATAGTAATTACAAATTTTCACAAATTATCCAATGAAGTGCCGAATTTCATTGTGAAACCTCGAGCCTCAACAGAGAAGAGAAGCAAGAGACCCTCAACCCCAATCTGTTTGCTAAAGATGCCGCTAAGTGCAACGATGGTGGGAGCCCTGCTGGGACTGGGTACCCAGATGTACTCCAATGCCCTTCGCAAGCTTCCTTACATGCGCCGTAATCACCTTCGCCCTCTCTATATTATCGTTATATTAGGAACTATACAGGGACTGATGTGATTCATTTCCAAGAAATTTGCAGATCCATGGGAGCATTTGCTGGGAATGGGGCTGGGCGCGGTCTTCGCTAATCAGATGGTGAAGTGGGACGTCAAAGCCCAGGAAGATCTCGACAAGTTACTCCTCAAGGCCAAACAAGCCAATGAACGCCGCTACTTTGGTAACATATTTGTTTTTCTGTGTATTTCTCTTCTCGCAATTCGTAATTGTATATGGTTTATAAATATAGCGAGACCCATTTTAATTTTTTGTTTGGATTTTCATGACAACATCTCACAATTACTGTACATATAATCTGGTCAGGATTTGTGAAATTTGGTTGGCAAAATTTTTTACTTTTTTCTGTTGTCTAAGGTCTTTTTGAACTAAAGTTTGGTTCTTTTGTCAATTGAGGAGTTGCGCTTCTTGCTATCTTCTTCTAACGAATACATAATTTTGACACCGATGTGCTTTGGACAAGATTAAAATTTAAGGTTTCAAGATCGATGATAGCCTTTTATGGTCACGTCGCCTAACTTCTAACTTCTACCATTAGACTCGTCCTTAATCTTGGTGTGTATCTTTTACCCATGATTTAATTTTAGTTGATGAACGGGAAGAAAATGATTAGAAAAAACAAATACTACGGAAATTTCCCACATAGGATTCAAAATCTGGGAATGCAGGGCATTCCCTTATTTATATGGCATCGTAGCTCTTTACTTGCTGCCTGTTAGTTGAAGTGAAATGCATATATGCATATAGAGAGATGTTGATGATAGGAAAAAGTTGATGTTGCTAAAGAGAGGGGGAAATATCGCCTTCTCTTCCTCCAAGTAAAGAGAAGGTAAAATGTGATGGTAACCTGCATTCCCTTATTTATGTGGCATCGTGGCTCTTTACTTGCTGCCTCTTAGTTGAAGGGAAATGCATATATGCATATAGAGAGATGGTGATGTTAGGAAAAAGTTGATGTTGCTAAAGAGAGGGGGAAATATTGCCTTCTCTTCCTCCGAAAGCTGCTGCAGGGTCCAATAAGGGAAAGGAATGTAGTGATTGTCCAATTAGATAAATTAGGCGAGTTCTATTGAGAACCTGTTACTGTGCTCCAGTACTAACGAAGATGAAACCTTGTAGTGATCATTGATTCATTGTAGAGAGAGAAGGAATAAGTAGGTAAAGTTATTGTTGTTTTTATACAGTGAAGAAGGAGAAAAGGCTAGAACTTATATTATAGATAGTAGAAGAGTGAAATTAACTCTTCCTTTTCTAATTTGATTGGGCTGGGGGATCTATAGATCCCAAACATTAGCCTTAATGCGGGTTAGGGGCTAGGGAACTTTTGATGATAGTGTGGTAGCAATTCGAGTAGTATGCTGACACAAATCTCGTATTCTCTTGTATTTTTTCCCACCTCACCATCTTCTTTCACAAACAGATATGATTAAGTTCTGTTGGTGTGTGACTGGAATCGGGCAATGGTGAGACTCGTGATTGAGACTTCTGTTTTGTATATTAGGAGTTCTTCTTTACCCTAATTAGTTTAGGAGTCTGAAAGTCAGTGATTTAGATTTGGTTTTTTTCTATCTTATATATAATTTCTGAGATCCATTGGCTCTGTGAACGTGTATATGTATATACACGGAGGGGAAGGGCCTGTGATCTATAACTGTGCCATAACAAAGAACAAATGAAACTCTCAGACAGCGGAGAAGGTTGCCTGCCCCACCTTTCTGGATTTAGCCCTTTGTTTACATTCTACCTCTTAAGTTTCGTTAATAATACTTTGAAAAAAAAATCTGATAGAACCCCAAATTAGTAGTTAGTTCAATTGTCATTTACGTTGAGGGTATAATGGGATTTAGAATAATAAGTAGTATAGGCAGGCAACTATCTATTAATAGGGGAAGATAGTTTCATTTGGGGATATTCAGAAAATGGGAAATTAGTGTGGGGAGTTTAAACCTCTCGAAATTTCTCATTTCATCGTATCCATTTTGATATCAATTTTGCTCTCCATTTGGTACAGAAAATACAAATACAATTTGCTACAATTTTCATTATGTTCTTCCATTATAAACCCTGAGGGTAGCTCAATTGGTCAGGTCTTGGGTTTGCTCCCCAATGGTCACCAGTTCGAGTCCCCTCAGGGCCACTGAGGTGAGAAACGGCTGTAAACTTCAGGGCTCCGTGGGATTAGTCGAGGTGCGCGCAAGCTGGCCCGGATATTCACGGTTATCAAAAAAAAAATAAATTTTCATTATGTTCTTCCATTATAGAAGTAAATCAGCAGGATCATACCAAAATCTTATTTTGCTCAATCATTATGTACCTCATTAATAAAGTTCCCTTTTTCTAAGAGATTGACCATAGTTAGTCTTACCATCTTAAGTTTTCTGTGTGCTGTAGTTTGTCTGCATCTTGCCCCTTAACACCTTCCCCTTTAATCCATCTGATATATTTCCGACTTTCAATTGCAGACGATGATGAAGACTAAAAGTTAGGTGGAACATGTTGAAATGCATTTGCTTTGGGATTCACTTGTCAAAGAATGTAGTGTCCGTGCCAGTTCTTGTCATGGGTTGTAGAAACTTGTTTGCCTAATCTATTGTCCTCTTTTCCCTCTGTTTGATTTTACTGCTCATGAGCTTTGCTATGCAGCAATATTCGTTAATGGAAATTGGCATGTTTGAGTTGTATTTTAAAATAAAACACTAGCTACAAACCCATTTTGAGAAGGAAAGTATAAACATGCATAACACAGTTTGCATTGCTAAGTGCTGCTCTACAATGCACATTATTTCCTCTGCTTCATTTAAATGCTTGCTCATAATACTTGTCTACTTCTTATGCAACTTGTATTGGTAAGCAATAGACTCCACTGGCATTGTAAAAAATTGCAAATGCACCGTCTCTTATTCAAAAGTGCACGAAGAAAAGTTTGCTAATGATAAATGATAGAAACTCGTATTATTCCGTATGAAAACCTTGCAATGCATTGTCTTAAGTTGTGTATTAAGTCGGAATATGTATAATTAGCAAGCATCTTAGTAATACAGTTGAATGATTTGTGTTACCTATCCTAATTTTTAACGTTCCATAGATAGATAGCCTGTAAGAACTCAGGCAGTGATATACAGAAGGAACCCGAATTGACGAATAGTTGCCTTACTGTAGAGTTAGCTACTACATACCATTATCGCCAACAATAGTTGAATATCATCAAAATGCCTAGATAAAACTAGTGGGAGGCAGAGAAAAAGATAAACATTTTCACTCTTTTGCACTCGAGCAGCGAGAAGGTATCAATAAAAAACCAAGTAATAGGTCGGTAAACATTGGCATATTCCTAGTCGAGCTTCTGAAATAAACTTTTCAAATCTTGAACTTTATGCGTATCGATCATCTGGGCTCATTTTCTCTGACTGAACTATCCTATCGTTAAATGCATGTACGAGGAGACCACAAGCGTGCCGTGATGATGGTCTTTCTGCAGGTGCAGTTTTTGTGCACTGCAAGGCTATTTCTAACGCTCGGAATGCAGCAATTTCTTCATTGGGTAAGAGTGGTTTCATTAAAGGATCAATTAGCTCCTCACGTTCAGATCCTTGCATTTCCATTCGTGACTCGACCCATCTAACCATGTCTATATCTACACCGAAGCTCCCACCCGTAGGCATTCTTCCACTTACCAGCTCCATCAGCACAATACCCATGCTGTAAACATCACTCTTTTCCGTCGCTTTTAAGGAATAAGCATACTCTGGAAATGCAAAATCACGTTGTTAGAAACTTGAAATCAACTCTGTTTGTTCAGCTAAATTAAAAAATGAATTTAAACTACTAACTGACAATTTATAGAGAGCACAAGTACCTGGAGCAATGTAGCCATAAGAACCTGCAAACCACAAATTCGACTCAGTATCTAGGGAGTCATAATCATCCGAGAGAGATTTTGCCAGCCCAAAATCTCCCAAGTGTGCCTCCATGTTTGCGTCTAACAACAGATTGCTAGATTTAACATCTCTGTGAATGATCTTGGGCACACAATCATGGTGAAGATACTCCAGCCCCTGTACTAATCCCACTGCTATCTTCAATCTTGCTTCCCAGTCTAGGCTCTTCTTCTTCTTATCACTCATTGTTTGTTTATGCAACCAATCCCACAAACTTCCATTCTCCATGTACTCATAGATCAACAAGTTGGAGCCTGCTCCTCGATTGCTACAATACCCCAACAATCTCACTAAATGCCTGTGCCTTATCCTCCCAAGAGTTCTAATTTCCCTTGCAAAGCTTCTGTCCAACAACAGATCATCCTTCCTTGGTATTCTCTTGATTGCCACTGTTTCTCCAGTGAATAACTCAGCTTTATAGATAGTTCCTGATCCTCCAGATCCAATTATGAATTCATCGCTTAGATTGTTAGTGGCATCCATGATGTCCACCCATCTAAAATCACGCTTAGCAGCAGCATTGTCGAACAAATGGCGCCTTTGTGCCTGGGAAGAATGGGAAGAGTAACCAGAATCCACTTCACTGGCTCTTCTAAGCGCTGCTCGTTTGTGTTTGAAAAAGAGGGCAGCTCCAAGTAATAGAAGAACAATTGCAAATGTAGTCGATATTGCAGATATTAGCACCACGGATGAATCACTTGGATCCGATCCCTGATGGGAAGACTCTAGGCCCTTGCATATCTGAAGAGGACTTCCACAAAGATTCATGTTCCCAGCAAAAGCATCAGACGGCCAGTGTGCATAAAGCTTGTCCAATTTTCCTTGAAGGTTGTTGTAGGAGAAATTTACTCTTCCTAAGCTTCTCATCTCACCCACTTGAGGGAGTTCTCCAGTGAGTTGGTTGTGTGATAGATCGAGCATTTCGAGTTTGGACAGTGTTCCAATGGAAGCTGGGATCTTTCCAGAGAGGTTATTGTAACTGAAATCTAGGATGCTTTGCAGATTCTGGAGCTGTCCTATCTCATCTGGTATTTGACCACTAAAGCTGTTTCGTGAAAGCCGGAGTTCATAGAGCTTGTTTAATTGACCAATAGTGGGAGGAATAGGACCAGAAAGTTGGTTGCTGTCAAGATTGAGAACATTGAGAGATTCGACTTTACCAATTTCAGGAGGGAGGGAACCATTAAGTGAATTCCCACTGAGAGACAGGACCAGAAGCTTCGAGCAATTAAATAATTCGGGAGGAAGAGAAGCAGAAAATCGATTGGAGTTGAGCTTCAGCTCCCCCAATAGAGGAAGACTCCCAATCCAAGATGGAATCAGCCCAGAAAGAAGGTTGTTATCGAGATCAAGATGGGTCAATTTCTTGCACAGGGAAAGCTGGGATGGCAACTGTCCAGTAAGAGAATTGCCTGAAAGATCTAATAGAGATAGTTCTTGGATTAAACCTAGTGTCCAAGGGATTTTGCCCGTGAATTGGTTACTCCCTAGCCTTAATCTTTCCAGCGAAGGTGAATTTCCAATCTGATGAGGAATTTCTTGATCAAATGCATTGTTCGTGACGTCAAAAGACAGAAAAGAACGTGAACTGCAGATTGGAGCAATACTACCATTGAGTTTGTTATGAGAAAGATTGACCCTCGTCAGATTTGCAACATTGATAAGCTCATCAGGTAGATTACCTTCAAGAGAATTATTGTATAGCATTAGCTGCTCCAGAGCTCGGAGATACCCAAAACTCGCTGGAATGCTGCCTGACAATCGATTGTCCGCCAAATCAAGAATGGTTAGTTGGTGGCAGTTGCCCAAACCAGCGGGAACCTCACCCGAAAGATTATTCTGTCTAAGGTGAATGAAATTCAGCTGCTTCAGCTTTCCAATAGTAATGGGAATCTGCCCTGTAAATTGATTACCAAAGAAATCAATCATTTGCAAACTGGAGCAGTTACCAATCTCTACTGGGATCTCTCCAGACAGCTGATTGTCATAGAGATATATTATCTGAAGATTCCCTAGCATTCCAATCTCTTTAGGTAGATTGCCGTGTAAGTTGTTTTGGTACAGTGCCAGTGTCTGCAGATTGGTTAGGTTCGCTATGAGTGGAGATAGTGAACCAACCAAAGTGTTATTGTTAAGCATGAGATCAGTTAATTGAACCAACTCGTAAAGCTCTGACGGTATCGACCCATTTAGCGTATTATTGGACAAATCAAGTTGCATCAGTGACCTGCAGTCCCTTAGTTCCACTGGAATTCTACCTGAAAGCTGATTTTGGGCTAGCATCAAGTGTTGTAAACTGGTGGCATTGGAACATATGCTTTTTGGAATTTCACCAGTGAGATTGTTGCTTGATAGTACTAGGTAAACCAGCTGACTCATGCTACCAAATTCTCCTGGAATTGGGCCCGTGAGCTTGTTCGCAGACAAGTCTAGATTATGAAGATTAACCAAGTTCGTTAAAGTCTTTGGGATCAAACCTTCGAGCTGATTACCAAGCAGATTGAAATATTCCAGCTTATTGAGTTCGCCAAGCTGCGTTGGAATCTTTCCAGAGAGTGTGTTATTAGCCAGGTTCAGTAATTGAAGATTTTGAAGACCACCCAACTCTGAAGGGATTGATCCACTGAGATTGTTAACTGCTGCTGTGAACACAACAAGGCTAGTGCAGTTACCAATCTCAGGCGGAATTGGACCATCCAGCTGATTTTGCTGCAACAATAAATTCTGAATTCGGCCGAGCCTACCCAGTTCTGGAGGTATTCGACCACTGAGATTGCACGAGGCCAATCCAAGAACGACCAACTTTTCGAGATTACCAATAGAAGCTGGAATTGGCCCTGTAAGACCATTGTCGCCAATTCTAAGAATCTGAAGATTGTTAAGGGAGCCCAGTTGAGTTGGAACGGGACCAAAAAGTTCGTTTGAAAAAACAAGCAAAGATTCCAAAGAAGAAAGGTTCGAAATAGTAGGTGGAATGGGGCCTGAAAGTCTGTTATAAGAAAGATCAAGGTGGAGCAGGTTATGTAAGAGCCCGAGTGAAGGTGATATCGACCCACTGAGTGAAGAATCTGATAGATTTAGACTCACCACTTGACTCTTTGAACACAGCACACCTCTCCATGTACAGAATTTCCGATTGTCTTCAGACCAATCTTGCAGAACATTTTGTGGGTCTTGAAGAAAAGATTTTCGCACCTCCAATAGAATATTCATAGTCGTATTTGCATCTAAAATATACCTGCCTGACGTCGTATATATGCCTGATAATAGAATCAGTACAAAAACAAGAACAAGCTTCAACATTTCCATTTCTTTGGCAAAGTGACAGGGATTTCACTGAATGATGCTTATGTATGGAGTAGATGAGGAGATGGGTTTTCAATTAATAGCTTCTCAAGAACTGGGGTGGCGAGAAGACGCGTGGTTCTGAGCCAGTGCATGTTGCACAGTTCAGACGGAAATGGTGATTTTGATTTTTGGACAGTTGTAGCAGCAGAGCTTTAATTCTCCTTGAAAAGAGTGAAAAAAACAAAAGATAAAGAAATGAATGCTCCACCGATAATTTCTTCCCGTAAGAGATGGAGAGAGAGATTTGTAGAACGTAGTCAAATGTGAATTTGCTAGCAGCATTAAATGGAGCAAAACACAAGTCAAGGCTGGAGGAACCAAGAAGTTGATAAGTTTGAGATACTATTTAATGAATGAGTAAAGAAGAAGAAGATATTGGATGATTAATAGGGGGAAGATACAGTTGTTGAAGAGTGAGAAATGTGGGTTCCCTTGCTTGTAATGGTGTGTTAGCTCAATCTTCAAGCCGTATTTTTGAAAGTGCACGGTTGGATTTCTATTCTAATAGTAAATTTCATCCACGATCACCAAACTCAAATGAATTTTCGATTGGGTTATTGAACTTTGATTTGCCTCAATTAGATCACTCAATTTCAATTTAAATCTCAAATTTCACCGCTCTGACATCTGCCATCTCTCAAATTGATGAAAACTGGCAATCATGCCAGAATGGATCTTCCACCTAATTGTTGTGTAGCATGTCAACTTGCTGCTACTCCACATCTAAAAACATTGTCATAACCTTCATTTTACTAAGTACTGCATAACGATTGTGTAGAAGGTTAGTTACAATACGGCTGAAAACTAAGCAATTTCCATCTGTTCGGAAGGGAGAGTAGTTATATTTGAATATAAATTAAAGTTTAATGATCTAATTGATACAAATTAAAATTTAGTGACTCAAATGAAAATGTTCTAAACGTTTAATGACCGCGGAGGAAATTTACCATTCTTTTACCTTCATATCAAATATTATACAGAGTCAACCATGCAACAAACTTATTCCTTTTGGGTGTGCATGATTTCATTGGCTTAACACATTAATATTCCTTTTTTTTTATTTTATTTTAGGGCAACCTCTTATTGATTTGCATACATTATTTTTGACCATTATTGGGTTTAGCTACCAAATCCTATTGTCCTTTTGCAGGGCATCTACTCTTGTTTGAATAGTTGTACAAAACCTTGTTTCCAACTCCAATTATTTCCTTCCTTTAATCTTATCTTGTGATACCCAAATTTATTATTAAATGTCTCAATATCTTCACCCTTCTTATTATTTTTTTGGTTGTAGTTAGACCAACATATTCTCTCACAAAATATCCTTCTTCAAACCCTTTACCTGCTGAGACTAACGAATTATTTGAGACATCGATGCGTGGGTGTGAAACATGCACGTGGATCTTAATGGTTGACATGAGTGTGAAAGTGCTTCAACGAGCGAGATTTAAAGTACTGACTTGTCGATTTGAGTAAAACCGAAGTCATAATATATAAATTATGACTTATGTTGAGGCTATGTATAGCTAACAAATAAATTAGATAATATGTTCTTTTGCCGAGAGAAAAGAGAAACAATTAAAAGGAATTAAGGAAATGAATTAAAATTTTAATTTATTGTCACCTTTTATAGTCTACGTGAATTTTGTTAAATTCCAAGGAATTTTTGAAGCAAATTAGAAATCTTATTCTTTTTTGAGGGGCATTCAGCAATTTTCTTTCATATAAATAGAGAAGAATTAAAAATATGAAATACATGTCATAAATTGTAATTGAGACTTTTTGTTGACAAAGGGGAATTAGAAATAGTGAAATACATACATTACAATTTGGTGAAAAAAGGATAGAGCATTTCACAGTCAAAGATAAAATTAGTGAAGACCGAGTTTAAAGTATCGATGATTTCTCAATGAGTTGAGAGTATTTCTTAGCTCTAGCTAGTTCGTGAAGACATGCAAAATTAGATTTCACGCGTTCACACAGTTGCAATTCACTCGAATTTCACCACCATCATCATCATAGTCTTGAATGTTTCCAAGCTTCACCATGGATGTGGCAAATTGATGATGAAAGAGTGAAGATTGCGAAGTCAATGCAGTGACAAGGGGCGCAGTACGTGAATCGGCATACAACATTTGATCAGTCGATAACAAACCCATTTTCTTCTCAAGATTTTTGTAGTATTGCACGTCAAAGGCCTTGGGGGTCACTGCATCGAGCTCAATGTATTCAGAAGCCCATCGGCACTTTCTCCTCAAGAAATTCAAATATTTAGGGTTGATGCTTGGATCAGGTTTCCCAGTTCCTTTGTAGTTATACAGCCTGTTTTGTAGAGAACCGCATGTGCTTCTTCCAATGGTATGTGCCCCTATTAAAATTAATCAAGACATGTGAGAAATCACACGTTCGGTCTCTGTTCGACCTTCATTTTCTAAAACTCATTAATATTGTCACGCACCTGAGAGGACGACCAGATCGAGCACATTCAATCCCTTCGACTGGAAAAACTCGATCATGTCAGTTACTTTTTCGTGACCCATAATAGGCACGGAATCAACTTCATGTGCAACCGAAACTCGTCCATCTTTCCTACCGTAGGGTACCATCCAAAATGGACCTCCAGCTGCAACAGTAGCATCTCTAGCAGCAGCAGTAAGAATATCAGCACATGACACAGTTTTGGGACATTTTTTCTCAATTTCTGCTTTGATATCATCAATCACTTCAAATCCCCTCAATGACTTGCTCGCATTGGCTATCCTCTCACTCCCTTTATGATTTAGAAGAATCGAAGCATCACATCCCTGCACCACCACGATATAAAAGCAAATTATTTAACAGGGAAGAGATTAATCATTTCATCTAAAAGCTTAAGCTGCTGCTACTTACTCTGACGGAGCAGTCGTGGAAATGCAACCTCATGAGAGCAGGGGCGAGTGTGTGATCCTTGTCGACCCATTCTTTAACCTTGCTGTGGATAATCTTTTCGAGGCCGGGACAGGTTTCGTGATAGTGGGAGAAACTGAGTGAATCTGAATCATCAAAAAGCCAGGCATTATTAACTGAGAATGCAAGAATTATGGAGAAGATGGAGAAATAGGTGGTAGACCAGTTCATTGTTATTAAAGAGGAAGGAATTTGTAATTGTCGATGTTGAATGTCTCTATAGTAGTGTTTATATATATGTATGTATTCTCAATATTATGGAAAATACGTGAGAAGCACCTTAGAAGAAATTATTTTCAAGGACGTGCGGACCATGTATCCCAAAATCATATGCAATGTACTCATTTGGTGGTGTTTAAAATATTATATACGAGGCAGCCACTCGATATTTGCAAGTCTAGATTATTATACTAGATTGCACGAAAAGAGAATTGGAGAATAAAATGCGACAAGACATTTTTGAAAAATGTTATTTTTTGAAACAATTAAGACATGAAATCATGTGGGAACTTTTTTATTTTTTTAATAATTTTTATAAATTAAATTATTAAAGAAGCTAATAAATATTAATTCGAAAAATAAACCGTTGCTTTTATAAATTTAGCCTTTGTTTGGATAGCATTATTGGAATAAGGAGAATACGAAATTGTTCCGTTGAAGCGTACAATTCAAGGGAAGTGTGAGATGAAAGTCAAAAAAAAGGGCCAGGTGGAGCCCTTCAACGGTACAATTTTTTCTAAAAATGAAGAAAAAATGTGGAACAAATGGAAGCTTAATGTAATAATTAAAGCATGACAGTGTGAAAATTTGTAGCTGAAGATTGGGGTTAAGTTAATTCTTACTTAAAACACACAAAAAAAATAAAAAATATAAATAAATAAATCATAAAAATGTGCAATTTTTAGTCGTAATTATCAAATTTTTTTTTTGTCAAAAGCTTACTAAAGTTTCTTTTGGTTTGCAAATTTAATTTTTTTTTAAAAAAAAAAAAAGGATTCTGAAAGAGTTTTCAAAGAATTTCGATTTCCATAGTAAAATTGATAACATTTTAGAAGTTTATGTGCAAAGTGGGTTAATGCTAACATACCATAAATACTCCACGAGGTAAATTTGAGATTATATGTGCTTATAAGCAGTAAGCAGATTATCAAAATATTACTCATAAGAAGAATATGTTGATATACAATTAAGCACCTTAATTATTAACCTAAATATATAGAAGCAATCAGAGTTGTTATAAAATGTCTTCTAATTAATATAATTATACCAAAATTTATGAAAAATGTGACAATAAATACATTGTACAGCAAGTCCTTTACCAAAGAACGGTCATTTTATGCTCTTATGCAAGTATTCTTATTGTGAAAATCTGAACTCAAACCTATTGTGCAATACATGTTGACCTAAAATCCTTCACATATCCAGACTGTTGACAAGAAAAGACCAAGAAGATCACCAGGCTTGCATAAAGCTGCTTAGCTCAAATAACAAGCCTCAATGTCTTGCATCCCACCACCTACCATACTAATGTAAATGCTAATTACGACCAGCTCGAGTAAAATATCCCATCATACGAACCAAGCCATGCACCGGAAGAATGATCCTTCCCGTAATATTTGTGATTTTGCATTCCTTTTTCTTCTCCTAAAACCCCTATCAAGAAATTAGTATAGAACATAAAATATGAGAGTTCTATTGTAAGAAAGGAGATATTACCATCAATTCTAGGCCAGCACACAACTGAGGGGACGGACTCCATGAATCTATCCTCAAAGAGCATTTTACCAGATTGAATATTCCATAACCTTAGATAGCAGTCCTCTCCGCCTGCAGTGGCAGAGGATTAGTATTACTTCAAACAGTCAAAATGACAGAATTGCATGCACGAAACTAATCTTAACCTGATAGGACAAATTTCTCTGATGGGTCAACTCCGAGTTCCAAGCGAGTGTGAGAATTTACGTTGCCATCATAAGATTGGATTGGCCCTCTTCGGGTCAGACGATGGTCATAGAGCTTGATCTAAAAGACATAAATATTTACATTTTGTTCAAAATACAAATAATAAACTCCAGGTGTATATAGCAAAGGTTGTCAGCTATATCCAAAATCTTGATGTAGTTGTAGATAAGATAGGCAAGAATTTTAGGACATTTCTGGGATGCATCAATTGAGAATACATAAGTTGTGCACAAAACACCCATGAAAGATCTCAAGAAATATCAAACATTGTTATTAGTAAAACATCCTCTAATATATTTACAATACCACAGTAAAACCTCGATAAATTAATGTTCGATAAATTAATAATCTTGCTTAAATAATAAAATTTTTCGATCCCGACTTAGGCCAGTGTACTAAATTAATAAACCCGCTAAATGCACAAGAAAATTATTATTTTTGGCATCCTTTAAAAGTTAAAACCCAATGATTATATAAAATAATAACCGCCTAAATTCATAAAAGTTCATACTAATACAAATTAACTAACTTTTAATTTGACAACATTTCCTTCAATTTGTCTCTTTTTCAAAATATGCATCTAAAGTCTTTTTTTTTTCTTTTGCACCCAAACTCAACTCAACTTCATCCCTAATTTTTTATAATGCACATATTACATTTGGCAATTTTTTTTTTCATTTTTTACAAAGTAATTATTTAAGGTTATGACTTCTTGAAATGCCTCTTTTGAAGAAAGAGTTTATAAAACACTACTATCATCTGGACCATTATCATCATTAAGAGATGTATTAAGTACCACTGTATTATATTGTGGAAAATATAAAATACTCTATAATTTAATAACCCTCTAAAATAATAATTTCTCTCAATCTCAACATTATTACTTTATAGAGGTTTTACTGTACATGTAAACCTGAACAGGCTATGTGCAATAGTCACTAGAACTTTACATCGATCGGGAAACTCTAGCTGTTTGGTAATTTTATATTTTGATGCATCTAATTCCACGGAACTTCACATCTCACAAGCTCACCCACAAAACACGAGCATTCCACTGGACTAAAGCATGCTGTGGGTCTTTCAAAAATTTGCAAGGGACCTGGTGACCATCTAGGCATCTCAAGGTATAAGAAAGGGTGTTGCGCACCTTGGGACATCCTGAAAATAGGCTAAAACAAAATATTGGTGCCCAAGTGCAGAAAAAAGTAGGTAATGGTTCTTGAAGTATTGTAGCAAAGTGCAGTACAGAATTAAGTCTAAGTTAGTTAGCAGTAAGTTAGCATTGCAATTCCGATTATAGCAACTTTAACTGGTAATACCATAGTTCTGAAAATCAGTCTGGTTGAGGTCGAAAACCATTCGTATGTAATGCTAGTTTGGTTGCTTATTCAAAGCAGTCAAAAACTGCCGGAACAGGTCAAATTGGGCGTTTCATGAGAAAACTGGAATTGTTTCTCAATATGTTTATAAAGTATCCAAATGCCTCATACTTGAGACTTTGTGATTGGCTAAGCTCTTGTTTGGGCTCCATTTTAATGGAAACTTGAGGGAAAATGAATTTTGGAATAGTGATTTTTTTTTTTTGGAGAACGTGTGATTAAAAAATAAGGAAAGAATTTCGATTTACATGCAATATTATTTTATAGGAGAATATGTAGTAAAAATGAGTTTTTGGAGAAATGGGGGCCAAACATAGGCTAAGTAATAAGTAACCCTATTTCCACTAAACTAGTATTTCTCCTTTGATATATAACTACTCCATAATATATAAAACTTTATTCTAATATATATATCCCAGATCAGAAGGAAAAAGGAATCAAATAATTACGACAATTTTTCTCTAAGTAACCATTATCATCGCACACAAAATATTTTGTTCATTTATTTTTGTCTTAAAAACAATATTCTTTATAATTCAAATAGTTCAAGTAATAGCTTCTAAAAAAATTTATATGCACGTTTAGATTGAATAATCAAGCTAATATTTAATATATATTGGAGAGTAGAAACATCACACTGTCAATGTGAAACAAATGTTTATAAATTATTAGAATCCCACATTACTTAGGAAAATATAAATGATTCACTTAATAAGATGAGGGCGATCCTCCCCTAATAAATCGGTTTTATTAGGTGGAGTTAGACTCAG
>CAIGRQ010099414.1:0-15179 GCA_903798375.1 Fraxinus sp. D2006-0159 | reverse complement strand
GCTTGCGGCCGCAAGGAATTATGAAACTTCCCCCCGGATAGCGTTCATTATTTTGGCCATAACTTCTTCTCCCGATATCCGATTGAGAAAATTCAAGATGCGTTACAAATCTAACTCAAAGGGTTACAACATTTATTCTTTGACTATCTTAAAATGAGATTGTGTTCCATGTCAAACCCTGGTCTCAACATGAGGCAGAAAATCTATGCAAAACTTTCCGGCTTGTAAGTTGATATGTGATCCTGTTTTGGCTATATTTCATCCCTTTGACTCATTTCTTCATCCAATTGATCTCTAACACTCTCGAATCTTCATCACAAGGTTAGAAACAAGTTTAGAATATTTGCTCTTTAGTTCCTGAACTATCACTTTATTCCATTTTGGTCCCTCTTCACATATTTCTTCCGAATTACGCCATACCCATAGAATTGCCACCTAAATNTAACACTCTCGAATCTTCATCACAAGGTTAGAAACAAGTTTAGAATATTTGCTCTTTAGTTCCTGAACTATCACTTTATTCCATTTTGGTCCCTTTTCACCTATTTCTTTCGAATTACGTCATATTCATAGAATTGCCACCTAAATCAAAATATGAGAATACTAAGCACATTTAGGTATAAAATAGTCATACGAGCGCATAAAATAAAGAGGGAAAAGTATGCATTTTACATTCCTATCAATCGTTGAAGGAGTCTTTTGAAAAATAATAATGAAAATTAATGGACTAAATTATGGTCACCAATGATCCTCTGTCAGTAATGACCGAGGTCCATTGATGACATTGTCTGCAACCATCAATATTGCTTCGTTTGTTTATCGCTGACAAAAAAACTCTGTAAGTGAGAACAAGTGACTACAGAAGTGCGTTGGTGATAACTGTTGAGTGATTTTATAGGTAACCACCGACATAAATATGGAAACTTATTGGTTCTACATTTTGGGTAAGCAGTGGGAATGAAGGTTATGTGTACACGCGTATACTTAAATTTATTTCAAATTCACAAGCATTACACTTAGCGTGTATTGTATTAAATAAGTGGTACGGTTGAGTTGATAGCATGTAACGTGGCAACAAGTAGTGCATTAAACGACAATTATAAAGAATGATCAAAGATAGCTGGCTTAAATCTCTATTCATATTGAAAAGATTTAGAGTTTTTCTTATATAGTGCTTCGGTTGTTGATCACCAATGAACTTTTAGTTTCCACATTTTAGGTAAGCGATGGGGATGAGGTGTATGCGTTCACATGTATGCTTTAATTTATTATAAATTCACAAGTGTTACAACTTCAATGTGTGCGGTTCATGTTAGCGGTTGAGTTGAGAGAATCTATAGTGATAAGAAGTACGTGCACTTAACTACAATTGTACATGAAGATCAAAAATTTCATTGAATTAGCAGGCTTGAATTTTCGTTTTTATAAAATCTGTTATGTTTACTATATTTTCCTTGTATTAAATTTTTGGTCTTGCTGTGATAGTGGAACTCCGAGGATAATGAATCTCCAATGCCATCGTCACAGTACAATCCACTGGATGAGCCTAGTCCATTGGGCTTGCGGTTGGACAAGACTCAATGTTTATTAGAATTGATCGAGAAGAGGCTCTCCGAGGAAATAGTGCTTCTTTTACTGTGAAATTTAGTAAAAATCGTAACACGTGAATCGAAAAGGATGCAAAGAGAACCACCACTTCAGGTGCAAATGACTAGTTGAAGGCTTCCAATTTTCCGGCTACACCATTGAGGATTGGCAGTTCGCAGGTATCATATTTTGACATCATATTATAGTTGGAGGATCATATTTCAAGAAATGCATTTCATTAACTAGTTGGGGGTGATTAGTAGAAAATTGATTTTAGGGAACAAATCAACTTGATTGAAACAATGTGTTAAGACAATAACTTTTTTTTTGCTCTCAAAATTGTACTCCTTAACTAAGAACCCAGTGCTTCCGATGGTCAAAGAAAAGGTACATGTGGTGAGTTTACCATACTTGATCAAGTGCATGATTCTCAATCCTTATAATTATTTATAAATTGGTTAAACTCTATTTCCATGCACACATTTCGTAAGATTCATATTTTAAACATATCTTTCACAAATACAATATCTTTAAAAAAATATATAAAGTCTTTCACAACAGTTACATTTAGATGTGTTATACCTGTCTTTGACAGTATGTGTCATGTTTTCAAAATGGTCTGGTTGTGAAGTGTTACTTTTCAAAGCAATGACGTGTGGGAAGTTCTCGAAGGTGGTCTCAAGAGTAAAATAGAAATTATGTGGTTTGATATTATAGCTCTGAAGGCAAATTATGGTGATAATGGCCATGGCACATTAACAATCCACAACCCAAAAAACATATTATTTGGAAGCCAACTTCTAACTTCACTGGTGGGCAGGCTAGCCTAAAGAGGTAAGCAGTTAAATAGTGTTGTCTTTTCTATCAACTGAAATTATGTTAAAACCACTGGGTTTGGACTATAGTCCTTATGGTTACTTACATTTAATAATTTTGAGATTCCAAAAACTTTTGTCGTAGTTCTTGAGTGATCCAACCTTTGATGTTGTTTCAAAATGAAGCATTTTTTACAATGTCCTCCGGACGTGTTAAACAAGCACTACGAAAAGTTGATCTAGTGTGATAGGCGTCTTTATATTTTGATCCAACAGCCCGAGATAGTTATTGATTAGCCATATTTTGTAGCATGTGCTTCTATTAATCCAGAAGAATGCACAGGTCGTGAAAGATTTGGGTTCAGCAAGAAAGATTCTTGGTGTAGAGATCTTGAGGGGTAAGAAAGCTGATATATTGTATTTGAGTCAGAAGGAGTACATTGACAAGAAGTTCAATATGTAGAATGCAAAGTCTGTTTGTACTCATTTGGCTTACAACTGTAAATTATCATCTACTCGTGTCCATAGTCAGATAAAGACATTGATTATATATCTCCGATTCCTTATTCAAGTGCAGTGAGATCACTTATGTATTATTGCTTGTACATGCCCAGATTTGGCACGTACAGTTAGCAGAAATATGAAAAATTGTGGCAAGGAATATTAGAAAATAGTACAATATATATTCAAGTACTTGATGGGCTCTACTAATTTTTGTTTGCATTTTGATAGAAATACAAATGGAGTTGCGAAAATTCTCGAGAAATCTTGATTCGGGCTAAAAAAAACCAATCAAACGAACAACACAACCACCAATTCTTGACCCAAACTTCATTTATTGTTGGTTGCCTTCTTTACCATCTCTTGTTGCTCTCTATGTAGTATCCACAAAGGACACAAGGTGGTGATTACAATGGGGAAGAAAGGATGAACAACAATGGTTGAAATCTCTCATAGTTCTCCCAAACCCAGATGCCGTTTTCTTGTACTCTCTCTTCTATTATAACACACACAAAAAATTTCATGAATCTCCAATTCTTGTGCTTTTCCTTTTCTTGCAGTCCAACTCTCCCAATACCCGACTAAGAGAGTACATTCCTTAAAGTGTTAAGGAAGTTAGGTGTTTTGGATTCAAGAAACTTAATATTTTCCCAAAACTTGATTCTCGGATCTCAAGAATGATATGAATGATTTTCCCAAAACTTTGTTCTTTGATTGATTCTTGGTAGTGAAAACACCAAATCCTCAATCCAAATACCAAATTGCTGCTCCCTACATATCTGTTAGGGTTATGAAGATCAAGGGAAGGTAACTGGAGAAGAACACGGAGTTCTTTGTTGATCCACATGAGATAGACAAATTGATAAATTTGGGAGTTGCCGCAGGATCACACATTCCATGAGGGCTTTGAAAACTACAGTTAGGAGTTGGTACTGGAGCACAAAATTTAGGAGAGCTGTGGGAATTGCAGTCAAGAGGTCAGAAATTTAGTGTCGTCGTCTTGTTTGATGGATTGTAAGTTCAATCATTTTTAGTGGATTTTAACTTGCAAAGTGCCCGAAGTTTTTGCCAGTTGGAATTTCTCCCTAGTCATACCCTGTTACTACTTTATTTACTGTTTTTGTATTTTGCAGTATTCAAACATATTATAATTGAACTGTTTGCATAATCATCTAGAGATAATTAATTAGTGACTTGTTGCTAGTTAATTACAATTTTTAAATTATGCATTTATACCTAATCACCATTCTCTAAGTATAGTTTGGGTCAAATCTCGTTATTTAAATTGGCATTAGAGTCTGATTTTGTGTCTTGAACCTTAAATTACTCTAGATGAATCAATCCTTGTATGTGGCTCCATACAACGAAAGCAACTATACTTATTGGAAAGTTCGAATGTGAGCCTTCTTTAAAGCATTAGCTGAGCATATTTAGATTAGAGTTCAAATTGGGTGGACTACACTTACACCCACTGATATTTCACTGTGGACTAAAGAGGATTTAGCTGAGTGTAACTAGAGCAGTAAGGGCATTCATGCCCTGTTCATGGCTGTATCTGCTGAAGAGTTTAGGAGAGTTTCGATGTGTGAGACCGCTAAAGAAGATTGTGACATCTTAGAAGCCACACACGAGGTGACTAAAACTGTTAAAAATTGTAACTGCGGATGTTAACCTCTACATTTGAAGAAATTAGAATGAAGGACAATGAATCGTTTGATGAATTCTATGTGAAGTTGAATGATATAGTTAATTCGAGTTTTAACCTAGGTGAAAAGATTTCCGAGTCCAAAATCGTTAGAAAAGTCCTTAGATCCCTACTTGAATGGTTTGGACCTAAAGTCACTACGATTGAAGAAAGTAAGGACTTACTTGTAATTAAGATAGAAGAACTCGTAGGATCTCTTCAAACTTATGAACTCATCATTTCTCGACTAAAAAAGGTTAAATCCATAGTCATGAACACTATTAGGGAAGAAGAGAGTGAGTCAACTGATGCTGAAACCCTTAGGGACGATGAAATAGCTTATTTCATTAAAAAATTCAAAAAGGTGATGAGGAATAGGAGAAAGCCTCAAGAACGGAAAAATGACGTCCTGGTAAAATTTCTAACGATAAACATGAGAAGAATATCTATAGGACTGCTAATAAGAAAACCAAGTCAGTTAGATGCCATGAGTGTCAAGGTTTTGGTCACTATAGGAATGAATGTTCGAACTTGAAAAAGAATTTGGATATAGAAAGGCGTAAGGCATTAGCAGTGACCTTAAATGATGATGAATCAGATTCGAGTGCTCAAAGTGATATCTCTAGTGGTGAGGATGAATAGAATTTTATGGCCTTCACATCTATAGCTACGATTGAATCCGATAAGGAAAATGAAAAGGTTGAAAATGATGATCAGAGTGAAAAATCTGAGGATGAGAGCGATATTCATGAGTCTTATTGAGAACTAATTGAGAAGAGTTTTAAAATAAAAAAGGTCAATAAAGCTGTACTAAAAAAAGGTTAATGATCTTGAAAGAGAAAAAGAAAAACTCATAGTGACCTTCAGGACTCTACCAAAAATATGAGTGAGTTGAAACTTTTTAATGAGAACTTAGAAGCCAAAGTAAAATCCTTAACAAGTGATCTTGAAAAATTTAATACTCAACTTCATTCATTCATGAGTAGTACTTAGAAACTTGATAATCTATTAGGGATAAACAAGCCTACTGTAAATAGGCATGGTCTAGGTTACGTTTAAAATGGTAATATTACTACTAGTACATTCAAGACCACGTTCGTCCCGGCTACTAACAAAGCTTAGAATGTTGTTTATCCTGAACTAAAGAGTAAGAATGTCTTAGGATCAGACCTACTAGACAACTTAGAGTCAATCGCCCTACATATGGCAACAACCAGGTTTATTCCCACCTGTAACCTTGGGTGCACTAGGACACACAAGACCTAGGTGTCATAAACTCACGACTAGAAGTAAAAGTCAGGATTTCTTGAGCAAGGTTAAATTCCTCGCCAGTCAGGTTAGCCACTTAACTAAGATGATGACTCGATTAACAAGAATCACTTCTATTTCTAAGAAGGTTTGAATCAAGAAGAGTGACCTGATAGGTCGTGAGATTATCATGCTCTTAAAAAGTAAGAGCATCCATGTACCCCATTGATTAGATACCTAAGTGCATGCATGTGCTGTTCATTGAGTTCATTCATACTTGTATGCATCTTACTTATTGTGTTATGTTTTGTTTATTATGTTATTTTATTTTTTAAAAAAGGGGTTTGTTTGTCTGTTTGTTTTTTTATGCGGGACATTGGTTTTACAGCTTAATATATAATGTAATCGATCTTGTTGGTTGTGATCACGCGTAGGTTTAATTGATGAGTTGTAACATAGTTTCCATTGTCAGCTTAGATTATTTATGGAGTACATAGTATAGATCTCTTCATATACCATCTGCACTGCACACACTATAATATTGTTAGTGGAACTCTACTGTGTGTGAGATTTGGGATGGCAGTAGGGTGACTTTGAACATAAATTGACCTTATTTATTAGACTTAAGCACAAGTTTATCCCCGATAAAAAATAATAAAAGGCTCAATATCTTATGTTCTTCTTCGAAAGCTATTTGACTCGAGAAAATAAGCCTGTGGGGAGATTTTTCATAACTTGGTGCCTATGATCAAATGACTTGGGTTAACCGACGTAAAGCTCACTACATGGGTCATTTTTGTCGCTTAATGGAGAAGAGCCTGCACTCAATATTTGGAAAATAATTATGAGCATAATATATTGAAAATTGTGAAAATAAAATATGCTAAAAGTCATGGGGAGAAAAGAAATTATTCATACAAAATGAGCTTTAATGTATAGGTTCTAATGTGCTTTACTTGGTTTGACTTTCATAAGTAGATGAATATCCTTATTGACAGTGATGTTTCGCAAGTTATTTCTCACAAAATTAAGGTTTTGAGTCCTATTACCAAATGATTAGCGACACTTTACACAGATGAGTCACTTATACAATTTTACTCCTTGATTAACTTGGGCCACATGTGTGGGAAGGTTTAGTGTTCATTATTCATACTTATGCTTCGTAACACCTACATTTTTAGGTTATTGTATGTTATTTCTTGGTCCCTTGTCATTTTGTGACAAAAAGGGGAACTAGAAACTTTGAACTTTGAATACTCAAAGGTGTTACATGATATTTTGCTTTAACATAACGTATCTTAAAAATTTTGACTCAAAACCATTATATGATATAATTTTAGTATTGCTAGATTAAGTTTTGGTGTTTTGTAGTATCAACGTTTTGTTTTGGTATGTTGGATTGCATTGATATTATGTTTTAATTTAGCATATGGTATGAAACTGAAAAATATGTTATGAGTTAGTAACCGCTAAAATCATTTTTACACGTAATACTGCTTAATTAATTACTTAAATTGTTTTTACACTTATTACTGTTTCACATACGTTTTACACTGAGTATTAAGTTGGTTGTTTCAAGAAATAGGTTTTTATAAAGGAAAAGTAGACAGCTAGTTTGTGTCAGTCATTGAGCCTGTAATTTTCACTCCTACCTTAACTTTACATTGTATTTTTGTCACTGGGTATTTAAGTTGTTTGTTTCAGGAAACATGTTTTGATAAAGGAAAAGCGGAAATCATTCAAGGTAGTTAGTTTGTGTTAGTCATTGAGTCTGTAATTTCTCCCTACTACCTTAACTTTAGATTACAGTTTTGTTACAGAATGACAAATGGAGAGCTTGTTAGGTATTTGATGTAATTGACAAGTCTACGAGCAAAAGGGACTTAAATTAATATGATGTAAAAGTCAAGGAGTTAGATGCAAATAACAAAATTTGTGTTATATTAGGTCTAGATTTCGAGAATGGAAAAGAAGAAAAAATGGCGTTGCCTCCTGTCGCTTTAACTTCGCTCGAGCAACAGCCTATCGTTTGACTGTCACCCAGCTTTAGCTAGAGCGACGTGTCATCCAGCAAGTTTTAAATCGCATTTTAAGGCTTTTTGTCGGGCCCATGCAATCCCAAAACCTAAACTATAAATACCAATTGCCATAGAACGTTTTTTCTAAGGTTGAATATTGAGAAATCATACACTCTTTATATCTTCACAAATTAACTTTCAACCTTTGTTCTTTGATTGATTCTTGGAGGTGAAAACACCACATCCACAATCCAAATACCAAACTGCTACTTCCTACATATCTGTTAGAGTTCTGAGATCATGGAAAGGTAACTGGAGTTCGAGTTGGTGAAGAACGCGGAGTTCTTTGTTGATCCACATGAGATAGATGAACTGATAAAGTTGGGAGTTGCTGCAGGATCGCGCATTCCAGGAGGGCTTTGAAAACTACAGTTAGGAGTTGGTGCTGGAGTACAAAATCCAAGAGAGATGAGGGAATTGCTGTCAAGAGGTTAGATAGTTCGTGTTGTCGCCTTGTCTGACAGATTGTAAGTTCAATCGTTTATAGTAGATTTTGACTGACAAAGTGCTCAGATTTTTTGCCAGTTGGGGTTTCTCCGTGATCATACCATGTATTATTTACTGTTTTTATATTCTGCAGTATCAAATATAAAATAATTGAACTATTTTCGTAATCATCTAGAGATAATTAATTAGTGACTTGTTGTTGGTTACTTACAATTTTTAAATTCAACAATTACACCTATTCACCTTCTCTAGGTGTAGTTTGGGTCGAATCTCATTATTTCAAACTATGTTCTTGGATCTCTCAATGAGACAATGAGACAACCTTGCTATATTCGTCCCAGACATCTGTATTTATTATTGAGGACGCTTATGTGTTATGGGCCATGTTAAACTCTTCAAAATTACGAATTAGGTCTAGCCACATAAATACGTCGCTCGAGCAAGGGGACTTGTTGCTCGAGCGAAGGGTATGTCGCTGGAGCGACGCTTGGGCGAGAAGCGAGCGATAATGGTTCTGTTTCTATCGCTTGGACGATGGCCAAACGTGAGGCTAGCGAAATTCCGGCGACACTTCTTCCTTGTTTTAAAACTAGAACTCAAACCCTAGGCTACCTAACTCAACTATACAAAATTACACTTCACTCCTTGACTTTTACACATTTTTAATTAAGTCATTATTGTTTAAATTTCAATTTCAATTTTGAGCCTAACAATCTCCCCCTTTGGTATTCTGTGACAAAACTATACAAATAAAGTCAAGGTAGTAAAATAAATCAAACTATCAAATTAAACTACCCAAGCACAGTTTCTTGCATTCGTTGTCAAACCTGTTTCTTAAAATCTAAACTTCAAATACCAAGTTTAAAAGCACGTGATACAAAAAATAAAATAACTGAAGTTTATAATCATAAATAAACATGCTAGTGTGAGACTTGACATTAATGTCAATCAAAACATCAATCGAAACATCAAACAACTTTTGCATTATGATATGGAATGCAATGCAATGCTAATCTCTCCCTTTCTGCAAACTCTCAACATATTTTTATGTAGTATGAAAATGTGTTTATATCTCTCCCCAACGATCCCTAGACATAAAATGCAAATGTCAATGCATTCAATTTTAATTTCAAGCTTTCACCTTAAAAGTGCAGTACGCAAAACATATCAATGACCCCTAGACATAAAATGCAAATGTTAATGTATTCAATTTCAATTTCAAGCTTTCACTGTATGCGTAAATACTCTCTCTCCTTTTTGTCACAAATGATGAAGGGACCGAGAAAAAACTTTTAACATTAACATATAATAACTCAAAAATGTTGTTGTTAGCATGTACAAGTGTAAGCAATGTATAGTAAACTTTCCCACATACTTAGTTCAAGATAACATGGAGTAAATTATAAAAGTGACCCATGTGTGTAAAGTGTCACTAATCCTTTGTAAGTAGGACTCCAAGCCTTAATTTTGTGAGAAATGACATGCTGAACATTACTGTCAATAAGTATATTTATCTACTTATGAAAGTCAAACCATTGAAAGCACATTAAGACCTATAAAGAAAAGCTCATTTTATATAGATAATTTCTTTTCTCCTCCTAACTTTGAGCATATTTTATTTTTACATTTTTCAATATTTTAAGCTCATAAATATTGTTTACATTTTAGGTGCAAGATCTTCTCTATTAAGCGACTAAAATGACCCATATAGCAAGCTTTAGCCGGTTAACCCAAGTTAGTTGACCATAGGCAACAGGCTATGAGAAACCTCGCATGCTTAATTGCTCGAATCAAATAGACTCCGAAGAAGAACGTAAGATATTGAGCTTTTTATTATTGAGGATAAGTTTGAGCTTAGGTCTAATAAATAAGGTCAATACATGTTTAAAGTCATCTTTCTAACATGTGATTGTCATCCCAAATCACACACACGCGATTGAGTCTCACTAACAATATCATAGTGTGTGCAGTACAGATGGTACAAGAAGTTACCTATACTAAGTACTCCATAATAACCTAAGCCAATAATAAAAATTATGTTACGACTTATTGATTAAACTCACGCTTGATTATAACAAATAGATTCAAGTATATTATATATTATGCTTGCAAAAACAATTTCCCTCATTTTTTTATTTTTCAATTTTCCATTTTTTTGTTGTTTTATATTTTAAAACATTGGTAAGCTGGTTAGTACCAGGGACAGGTGTTGTCTTGGACGTATTAGCAACATTATGATCATTTTTATTGTATACCAGACCTTCCTTATTACCACTAGGCTTGCCCATTCCCAGAATGTTGTCTAGCTTCTTAGAACCACTAGAAAAGGCTAGAAGTTGAGACTTGAAATATTCTAGATCGCTCAAAAGATTTTTAACCTAAATTTCTAAGGTTTCATTTTCAACGTCATCTCATTAGCTCTCCTAGATGACTTCTCAAGCTCACTGGTGAGATTCCTAACCTGAGTATCTAAAGATTCATTCATGGATTTCAACTCACTCAAGGTTGAGGTAGATTCTTGAATGTACACTACGAGTTTTTCTTTTTCCGACTCAAGTTCCGTAACTCTCGTACTTAAGACTTTAATTTTAGTTAAAATCTTAACACTCTTTTTATAGATTCTATCATAAGCCTCATGAATATCTCCTTCACAATCAGAATCTTCTTTTAAATTATCACTACTATTTATGATCTCAGCCTTCTCACTCCCATTATCAGATCCATTCTTAATTCTCGTAGTATATGCAATATATTTTCCACTTTCCTTATGAGTTAATCTGAGTTAGACTTGTCATCAGTGATAGTAGCATTCATAACCTTATTCGGGTTTCTCCTACTGCTAGGGCACTCACTCTTAGCATGACCAAAACCTCAATAATTATGGCATCTCATAGATAAAAACTCTTCCTAGACTCATTAGGACCACTTTGTGTTTCTCTTGAGGTTTACTTTTATTCCTAAATATTTTTCGAAACTTTTTAGCAAAGTACGCTAACTCTTCTTCATTAGGAGAATCTAAATCCAAGGGCTCTTTATGACTATTCCTCACAGTGTTTAAGGCCATAGACTTATCGTTTGTAGGTTCATCAAATATCAACTTACAAGTCTGGAGAGATCCAACAAACTCTTTAATCTTAATTGAATCTAAGTCTTTGCTCTTCCCTATAGCCATGACTTTAGGCTTAAACCTTTCAGGAAATGATCTAAGAATTTTTCTAACAATTTTAGGCTCCGGGATTCTATCACCTAGGTTAACTATAATTCATTATGTCGTTTAAACTCGCATAAAACTCATCAAAAGTTTCATTCTCTTTCATCCTAATCTCTTCAACCCTAGTGGTCAGCATAACAGCATGAGTTCCCCTCATGTGTGGTCTGTAAAATATCTCAAGCATTTTTGGCTACCTCACACATAGAAACTCTCCTAAACTCTTCAGGGGATACCACCATAAATAAGGCATGTAAGACTTTACTATTTCAGTTACATTTTTCTAAGTTCGCCCTAGTCCAATTTAGAATAGGAGTTGGGATTACTTCATTATTAACTGTAGAACTAGGTGCAGCCCAACTATTTACAACACTCAACCATATATGCTCATCCATAGATTTCAAAATGGTTCTCATCCTAACCTTCTAACAGGCATAATTACGATCATCAAAATAAGGTGGAACAGATAATGAACTACTTATTTAGATAATATGGGTCAAGGAACAAATTTGGGCTCTGATACCAATTGAGAGTTACAGATTACCAAATTAATGGCTACTAAATTACCGAATGGTTATAATTATCCATTTTTGTTTTTGACCCTACATGCGAAATTATTCTATTAAAAGCAACAAATCAAATTTAAATAGTTTCTAAGTGATTAAGTATACACGTCCAATTTTCCTATATTTGAATACCGTAATTTGTAATATTGAAAGTAATAAAGAACACCAATAATTGTTGACAGAGAAACTTAATGTGGGAAAAACTCCAGGATCAAGCAAGTTACCTCCACTATAGACAATATAGATTATAGTCCGTTTCCAACCTAGCAAATTCCACTAGTTCCTACTGTTATAATTCTCGTAATCTTCAGGATCTGCTGTACCCATCAACTTCTTGATCTTCTACAATTGTCTCTTCCAAGTGGAATTCCAAGAATCTCCAATTCTTGTGTTTTTCCTGTGCTTGCAGTCTACCTTTCCCAATGCTTGATCGAGAGAGTACATTCCTCAAAGAGTTAAAGAAGTTAGGTGTTTTGGATTCACGAATCTTGATGTTTCCCTAAAACTTGATTGCTGGATCTCAAAAATGATATGAATGATTTTACAATGAATTGTGTTCTTGAATCTCTTAAAAGATGATATGAATATGTTGAACCAATGAGGCACAATGAGACAACCTTGTAAAATTTGTCCTAGACATTTGTATTTATAGTTAGGGACACTTAGGTGTTATGGGTAGTGTAAAACTCCTCAAAATCACGAATTATGTCTGGCCCCATAAATACGTCGCTCGAGCGAGGGGACTTGTTGCTAGAGTGAAGGGTATGTCGCTTGAGCGATGCCTGGGAGAGAAGCAATCAATAATGGTTCTGTTTCTATCGCTAAGACGATGGCCAGGCGTGAAGCTAGTAAAATTCTGGCGATGCTTCTTCCGTAATTCCAAACTCGGACTCAAACGTAAGCTATCGAACTCAACTATATAAAATTGCACTTCACTCCTTGACTTTTAAACATTTTCAATTAAGTCATTATTGTTCACAGAATTGCCAATTACAATATTGAACCTAACAAAAACCCAACAAATATCCACCTTGATACCTAATCAATCTGCAAGTAAACAAAAGATAAAATTTATACTTACATAATTAAGGTAACCAATAAAATTTTATCACAAACCTTATCTCTTATTTTGGGTTCGAAACACATACCTTATATATTCCATATACTCACCAAGGTTAAAGTAAAAAATACCAAGTAAAAAAAAAGTAATCATAGTAATCAATCAAGAGCATATTCAACATGCTATGAACACATAACATAGGATAACGCTAAGATTTTTTCCAAAAAGCACGTTCACACATAACAACAGACTAACACTAAGTTAATCAATCACGCAGTCAAAATAGATACAACAAATTCATTAATGACCCCCCTACCCACACTTATCATATCCCATTATGTGTTGCTCGTAGCTCGTGAACACATATTCCCTCTCATTGTCCACCATGCTCACTAGATAGATCAATAAACTCATATCTAACTGGTAAATCACAATAAATCCTAAGTTCATGGGATAATCCTCTATCACCACCTCACTTCTCCCAACCTAAGTGGATAATTGTTCTCTATCGAACAGAAATGATAGAGTGTCTCTCTCACACTCCACCTAATGAGGATCTTTATATTTAAAAAATTCCAACGTTTAATCACCTCTCCATTTGTGATCTAAATGTCAAACTCCACATCATCATGCATACCACCAATGCACCCTTAGGAATCTATACCTCACATCACCTAAACACCCAACACACTTAGTTGGTGTTTGTCACTGACTTTTAGACCTTTGGGGCTTCTATGAAAAAGATGGAGTAGTTGTTTGGTGATTTTTAGAAGAGCATGATTTAATTCTTTGTATTAAAATTTGATTTAAGGTGAAGAATTGTTGAAGTATGACCCAAATTTTATTGCGCATGAGTATATTGGTTGAAGAGGACTTGAAGATGTCAAATTATGGAATATGGAGAAAAACTCGGTGCAGTTCTGCACGTCGTCCACCCGTCTCTCGCTTGGACAAGAGCTTTGGTAATCGCTAGCGCTAGGCTGCCACTCGAATAGTGGAGTCACCGCTCGTTGGGCGCTCAAGCGGCGGATCGTTCAAGCCAAGGCCCGTTTCGCATTTTAATATGTTTTCATCAATCTAATTCTAAAACTCTATGGTTAAGGTTTATATATATATTAACCACGACTTGTAAACATAACATAATATTCATAGAGCCTTGAAGGAGTTTTGAATCTTGATTGAGAGCATTGAAATCTTGTGTAAAAAACTTTCATTATTGATTTTAGTGAAATACTTTTCCACCGTCCGTGGTTTTTTCCCCTTGCGTTTCACGAAAAATCTTGGTGTTCTTATATTTGTTTGTTTTTATTTCATGTTGCCAATTATCTTGTTAATTTCATAACGACCCATATGCTCATCAGCAGTTGGATAGAGTCTGGGAGCTTCCAGCGCAGAATTTCAATATGAGCTTTGCTTGTAAAGGATAAAGAAACCCTTATTTAGTGGTCTTTCTTAAATTGAACTTCGAATTAAATAATTTTCTAGATAAATTATTGTTATTAATTCTTATTTTTAGTGTCTTCTAACTTGATTATTTGAAAATTAAGCTTATTCTTTACCTCGAAGATTTTCTTCTATTTGTAAATAGATCATTGTACTTTTAATACTCTTGCTATTAGCTATAATATGTTAGTTCTGTGGTCTTATATTATAGCTTTGAAGGAAAATTATGGTGATAATGGCCCTGGCACATTAACTATAGTGGTAAATGTTACATCTTTTTTCATTCTATGGATAAAATATATTCCAGGTGCCATTTATAGGTGGCTTCTTATTTTACTTCATTAATAAAAGAGTTACTTTTAATCTTGCTCTACTGCAGTTCGCTAGGTGTTCACGAAAATATGTTTCGAATTTAAATTACCGTAAGTGCACGGTTCGTTGACAAGTAATAAAGTGGAAATCCTAGAATTTCGAGTATCGTTCCCACGAGGATTGGTTTAATGTGATTTCTATTATCTCGACCTTAACCGAATCTATTAAAT
>CAIGRQ010099412.1:0-10773 GCA_903798375.1 Fraxinus sp. D2006-0159 | reverse complement strand
AGTAAAGTAGAGGGGATTGGAGACGCTTACCTGTTTTCCAATTTTTTTCATTTACCATTTCATTTCTGTTGAAGTCGTATTACAGAATCAAAAATACATTTTTTCTTCAGTTAGTGATCTGCTTCTTATCAGTATCCAAGTTTGGATAGTACGCAATAAGTTTACAAGTACTCGTGCTTTTTATATAAAGTTCATAAGAACTTGTTTATGTGGGCTTTAACAATGTCGAGAAATTAGCCTTGCAACACATGAATATTTAATATAATTGGAACTTCTTAATTAGGTTGAAGGGTTGGGGGCTATGCTGTAGAGGCACAACGAAAAACTAGGCGGCTGCTTGTAATGGAATAAGGGGGAGTTTTTGGTGGTATTACGGAAGGAATGATAAAAAAAAAAAAATAAAAAAAAAAAAAAAAAAAAAAAAGATAAAAATGAGGGAGTGGACACAAGGTGCAGTTTAGTGGCTGGTTCAAGCGGAGTAATTGTTTTAGCCATGTCTGGTGGGATTGTTTGGCTGTTTTGTAGGGGGGCTGGAAGGAGGGGTTTGCAATTTTGGGAGGAGGGTTGGTGTGCAGTGGAAAGGAGGAGAAAAGTGTGTTGGTTGGTTGGCGGGGTGATAGGGGTGGAGAAGTGAAGTTAAGGCGCATGCATGCTTCTGTTTAATAAATTTATTTCTTTTTTATAATCTGGAATTTTTAATGACTGTGTTAATGGTGAATGGATGAATCCCCGTCAATTTTGCTAGTTTAGCCCGTTTCAATAATTGAAATCTTGCATATCAAATGGAAGGACCAACACTTTGGAGGTGTGCTTCAATTTTGTATGTAAAGTGTATGTAGATGCATGTTTTCCTTTGTTGGCTATGGTATGTCTATCATGAACAATTACTTAGATACAAATATTTGATGGCCTGGTTTTGAATCCATTATAACTATTACAAATGAATATTGTGTGAAAATCGCTTTTGCTAAATCTTAAATTGCCATCACTAATTTAAACCAGACTATCTGTATATTTTGTTTGAATTGGGGGTGTATATCTTATGAGTGAAGAAACAATATATTTGATCGTTGATGATCGAGAATTGAAGCAACTTGTAATTTTATGACGTTTTACTTAATTTTTCACACACACGCATCAGTTTTACAATGGATGAAATTTTATTCAATAGGGGCTCTAGCGCTTGACTAATATCATATCAAAGGGACCTGAAAGTCATAGGCTGCTTAATTTTTCACTAAATATACTGAATGTTAACAACTTTTTGCATTCCTTGAGTATAATGTTAAAATATTGATTCAAATAGACCTGCAGTTTTTGTGATTATAAATAAATTTCATGAATAAATTATTTATTTTTATTGTCCAAGCAATTCTCAGGTTCTGGGTGTTTCAAGTCTTATTTGGAGATTGCCAATATGGTTAAGTTTTGCAGTTGTTTTGGGTTTTCTCAGAAGTTATATTAGTGTATGTTTTGGATGGGTTGTATATAAAGTTTGTACAGATTCTGAGGATTTAGATAAGCTAGAAATAGAATGTGATGGGCTGTGTTAGCAGTGACATTTTGCTATGAAACAAACATTTTGTTTTAAGCTCTTCCCAAAATTAGCTAAGGTGTGAAGGATTGAAGACTAAAGGGCTTGTGAGTTCGATCTTGTGACACGGTTGATTCCTACCATTTACTGTATTGCATTATATCCATGACTGGCCATTGGAAGCTGCTGATGTTTTCTCCATTTCAAAGGACTCAGGTATTCCTCTTCTTTTTCCGCCTCGTTATTGATATTTGGTTCGTATAATTGTTTTTTTAAGCTGTCATCTGTTGAAGGATTGTAATTAAAACTGTTTTATGTCAAATGGGAGCTAGAGCAAGTTCAGTCCTCGTGGTTTAGCTTTTTGATTGTTTTCTTCTTGTGTTTAAATTGTGAATTGGAGGCAAATGGTAGTTTCTCAAACGTTTGAGTCACATACCACCAACGCAGAATGTGTTTGATTGAATTCTTGTGTAGAGAACTTCCTGCTGAAAGTTATATAATTACATATTTATATAGTTGCCATCAATATGTGATTTGAAAGTTGTTTAGATGAATCCTTGTTATTTCAGTTGCGGTGGGTCTGAGCTCTTAATAAAGAATCATAAAATGACAATTTTGTCATTTTTAATGTTGAATACACTATACACAGGTCAACTATGTCGATTAACAGAAAAATGGGTAGAATCCATCTATTGGAAAGAATATTGCCTATTTTCCAATCGTCAAGACACTCAGTCGTCCAAAGGTTGAGGACGTCTGGCCTAATCTACCCTACATTTTGTGTTAAGACTTGATTTACGGGGCAGAAAGTCCCTAGTTTTTGCTTCAGAGGTTTTCCACTTAAATGTTAATGTAGTTGTAACTTCTGCATTTATAGTAGATTTAGCGCTCGTTTGGCCCCATTATTTCACATAATGAGAGAGACAATAAATTTTTGAAGAATGTGTGATTACAAAAAAAGTAAAAGCTTTTGGATTTACGTGTAATATTATTTTACTAGAGAATGTTTAGTGGATAAAAGGTGAGAAAAATAAATTATAATATAATGGGAAAATAATGGGGCCAAACGCTGGCTTACCCTTTTATGTTACCTATATAAAATTTGTTGTCATTCCGTTAACATATGTGCATTGGTGGTCATTGTGCTATTTAGCCTCTTTGTTTGATACCAATTTTTTTGGGGTAAATGTGTGGTTAAAAATAGAGGAAAGTTTTTGATTTACGTATAAATTATTTTATGGGATAATGGGTAGGAAAATAAGTTTTGGGAAAAATGGGGCTCCAAAAGGGGCTTCGTATTTTATTTGCATTTTTCGTAAAGCTTAATTATTTTTAGGATGATCAATTGATTTACGTGATACCATACTGAGATGTGTGAAACGGCTTGCTTATTATTTCGATAGATGCGGTGGACAACCTGTACATAGTTCATATACCTTTCTTTTCTAATGGGACAATTGTTGATAAGATGAGTCTTTATGGGAAAATGACATTAATCCATGTTTTTCACTTATTCTTTAAAATTTATTTTTAAACATATATTCTTTAAATAAAATAATTTGTAATGAATTTATAATCTTTTATTTTTTTAATTACACGTTCACTAAAAAATCACTTTTCACAGCTTGTCCTAAATATATTCGCCTAATCCATAGAAGGATACAAGTGAGGCAGGTCTAGAAAAATGAGAAGGCAGGGAAAAGTCGAGTTATTTTAGCGTCTGTTTGACAAAACTGATATTTATAAGCCCAAGTTTAACAACCAATTTATGAATATATAAACATAGTAAAAGATAACCTTTTGTTTAATAGAAATTAAAATCTAGATTTCTATTCAAATTAAAGTCAATAATTGATTTTAATTATATATTTTATAGGATTCACATGTTTTATTAACTCTTATCAAAATTTATTAAAAAATTGATTTTAGTTCTTATCAAACAATGGCTAAATATTAATTTTAATATGGGTAATTATATTACCACTACAAAATTTACTAGGTGTACCACATTATAATTACACCACAATTAAAATATATTTTCAATAAATACACCACAACAAAATTACAATTATACTCCTAATTTAATAAAANATTACCACTACAAAATTTACTAGGTGCACCACATTATAACTACACCACAATTAAAATATATTTTCAATAAATACACCACAACAAAATTACAATTATACTCCTAATTTAATAAAAACTAAAAATAAAAAAAATAATGTGATGTACTCATCACTCCAATATTACTCATCATTTTTCTCATCCTTTAAACATTTTAGAAATATCACAACTATAGCTGCTATTCATGTCCGATTGCCTTCCCATTCCGATTGCTGGTCATGCCTACTATTTCCTCGATGACGTGTACCCACGCATGACAGGTAGGCGTCCCCTGAGAACTCCGACTCTTATCTTTGTTTGCAGATGAGCATGTAGTGGCTGCTAGGCTTGCAAAAGTGAGACTTGCTCCTCCACCAATTGACGATGTTCAACAGAATTGATAAAATTAACACCCTCCAACATCACAATTAGAAGAACAATTTTATAACGTGATAACTTCTTTAAATGATTGTCAAATTGCAAACTTTTTTTCCTACCCACAAATCCTAACAAGAATAAATACAGGTATTTTCTTGAAGACTCCTGCTCGATAACCAGAGAAATAAAACGTCTAGCTTTCTTTCCAGGCTCCTATTCGATCTCTTCAAGGTCACTAATTTCTCTAAGCTGGAACCTTGGGAACCCAAAACAATACCACTGCCAATTCATGGACCCGAAAATGGCAGAGAAAAAACTAAAACGTTCTTCTTCAATGTCAAATCTGGTTTTCACGGTGGGTGCTGGTGGTCGAGAAGCGGTGGGGTGTCGGTTGACTTGTACGCGCCGTTGACCAGGACTTGTTCGCTGCCGGTCGAGGCGGAGGAGGAGCTGAGGGAGAGGAGGGAGTTGCAGTCAATAAGGCGAATGCTGCTATTCCAGAGAAATAAAACGTCTAGCTTTCTTTCTAGGCTCCTATTCGATCTCTTCAAGGTCACTAATTTCTCTAAGCTGGAACCTTGGGAACCCAAAACAATACCACTGCCAATTCATGGACCCGAAAATGGCAGAGAAAAAACTGAAACGTTCTTCTTCAATGTCAAATCTGATTTTCACGATGGGTGCTGGTGGTCGAGAAGCGGTGGGGTGTCGGTTGACGTGTACGCGCCGTTGACCAGGACTTGTTCGCTGCCGGTCGAGGCGGAGGAGGAGCTGAGGGAGAGGAGTGAGTTGCAGTCAATAAGGCGAATGCAGGCAAAAAGGAAGAGATTACAGAAGTTGAAAATGGACGATTGGTGAAAGATGAGGTTGATTTGGAGGAGAATTATTGTGAAGATAAACAACAAATCTGAAATTCTTGGAATTGTTAATGTTAATGCAAATGGGAATGCGATTCCGAATTCACAGGGAATATGTTTGTTTGTGTGGTGTAATTATAAGGTGGTGTGAATAATCAAAAGTATATTAACCCTAATTATGTAATTTTACTCAAGACTATTTAAGTAAATAAGAAAAAATTTAAAATTTGTAGTGCATCTAGTAATTTTTGTAGTGGTAATATAATTACCCTTTTAATAATACATATATAATTACTATTTATTTACATTTTTATCCACTTCGTAGGTTCCATTAATATTCTTACCATTACTATTTATAAACGAACTAAAATCTGTCATCAAATTTCATTTTAAACCATCACATTCCAATAGATCCATGAGTATCATTTATTTTATTCATTGCTTATTTCTATTTATTTATAAATTAAATCATTTGTGAAGAATTGATTTCTCACACGTGAGTCCAAATTAATGAGCCAAAGTTCATAAGAATAGTTGTGGGCCTCGAAATATTGTGAAGGCCCAATCTATATAACCAACTTTTTGTCTCCTAGAATGAGTTGAAGTTGCTGCATGGTTTCTCAATAGGGAAAAATTCACAATTAAGGCTTTAACTATGCACACTTCAAATCAGGTTTTAAGTTTAGTTAATACAAAAATCAGGTATTTATTTATTAAATAAATATATTTTATTGATTAAATATAATAATATCACAATTATATAATTAATGATCACAGGTTCATAATAATAGGCCACAGATTAAAAATTTGAAGTCGCAATTTATCAATCAATCACATATTTTGAAATTTAGTGGTCACAAATTATCAAATTTTAACGTCACAGTTTATTTATTGGTCACAAATAAAAAACTATAGGTCACAATTTATCAAATAGTCACGTATTTTCAAATTTGTTGGTTTCAAATTACAAATTTTAAGGTCACATGTGATTAAATATTGGGTCACATATGACCACCACATACACTGTCGCCTTCGCCATGGCCACCTACACAGTACTGTCACTGTTGCCACCACTGCCACCTCCAAAATCACAACCACAACCACCAACACCACCAACATAATGCCTTCGTTGCCAACCACCAACACCATCATCGTCGCCGTCGACCAGCACCGCAAACATCACCACCACCTCAACACTGCAGACAACATCCCAACCGTCACCATCCAACTACAAACAACGCCACAACTTGCAAACCACTACTAATTACCCTCAAAACTCCATATCTTCACCACCAGCATAACACCATCACCACCTTACCGCCAACGTCCAAAACAACCTACAACAGATCGGAGGGGAGAAACACACGCCACTACATCTTCCCTTCACCGTCCCCAAAACCACTTCCATATTGTCATCGCTACAGTAGTGACTAGCATGCAGAGCAGCACGCGTAATGCCGTTGCAGCGATAGTGACTGCAGCTCGGAGTCGCGCGCGACTTTTCTACTGCACTGGCACCGACTTCGTTAAGAGAGAGAGAGAGAGAGAGAGAGAGAGAGAGGGGATTAAAATGATTTAGGGTTAGGTGGGGTGAGTGTTTTGATGAGTGTTGAATTTGTGATATAATTATTTAAATATACTTCATATCTGATTTTTGTAGTGTGATCTTTAAATACCTGGTATAGTGTAATTTCCACTTCTCAATATCAATTGTTTGAATAGTTGTGGGCCTGGAAATATTGTGAAGGCCCAATCTATGTAGCCATCTTTTTTGTCGCCTAGAATGAGTTGAAGTTTCTATTTGGTTTCTTACGATAACTTGTTTGGGTTCCACTCAGCCAAATATACATTTTAAAAAAAAAAAAACTTATTTTCAATCACATATTTTTCAATAAAATAATAGTGGACAGATAATCTTTAAATTTCAACTTAAAAAATTAGGTTTAAAATTTGTTTATACAAAATTAGGTTAATAATTTATTTTTTTAATATTAAATATTTATACTATAAAATTAAATTAATATATCCACTCTCTTCCCCCATCATCCCCAACCCCCAATTCGAAATTTCCATTAAACCCTAACATCTCTCTCTCTCTCTGCATATTACCTCTTCTCTTTATCCCTCCACCGGTGATGATAGATGTTGGAAGGAGAAGACCGACGCCACTACAAGAGAACATTATCGACTAAGATTGGCGTAACTGCAAGACCAACATCGACGTTGTAGGGAGAGGACCGATGCCGTTGCCGACTACGAGCGTTGCCATGTCGTTGAAAAAGGAGTGTCATCGAAAGAGGAGCTCTACCAATGGAAGAGACTGGTGCTGTAAAAAAGAGGAGCACTGCCGTGACTTCTGCCCAAGAGGGTGGGTGGCAACCTGACATCGCCGCTTGCATGAAGGTAGGTAGTGATTTCAACATTGCACGGTAGGAAGGTAGATTCTTTTGACATGGTCAAATTTTTTTTTGGTTTCCAGTGATGGCTCCGCTACTGTGGCGATGGTATTAAGATGATTTTTGTGATTGTTGGTTGGTGGTGGTGGTGGTGGTTTTCGAATGGTGGTGATGGTGCTTGTGGTGATGATGATTGAGATTGGTGGCGATGGTGGTGGTGTTGATGGTAGTAGTATAGGAGGTGGTGGTGCTGCAATGGTGGTGGTTGTGGTGGCAGCGTAGGGATGGCGATGGTTGGCTGGTTGGTATGAAGAATGTAATCAATTATTTTGGTTGTGTGACTATTAAATTGGTTAACTGTGCCCAATAAATAATTTGAGATCTAAAAGACCTTGACTAAATTTGACTTAGAATTTGGTAAGTTGTGACTAACTAATTCAATAATTTGTGACTAATAAATAATATGTAATCTAAAAATTTGAGTTGTGCCGTATAAAATTTGAAATTTGTGACCGATAATTAAATTGTGACCTATAAATTTTTTGATTTGTGACTAATGAATGAATTGTGATCTATAAAATTTATGATTTGCGATCAGTTAAACCTTATTTCTCAATTTTGAAATATGTACTTTGAAAATGTTTGTGAATTTGTTTTCCGTGTCTACCTTGTCGGGTATGGTGGTCCGGTTACTCCGATCGGTGGTTGCGTGGTTGCTACCTGCAAAAAGAGGTTGGGGCTTTCTCCCCCGTTGTACCTCCGACGTGAGAATTAGCTAACATTTTAGGGAAAACGGGAAGATAGTATAATGTAAGTCGTAAGTTCAGGGTTTCAAGAAGACAAACATTTCTCACATTGGAGGTATTTATAGGCACCTGTTGCTACGCGTGCGTTTGACGGTTGCTGGTGCTACGTGTCACACGTAAGCCACCCCACGCCCCCCCACGTTCTTGTAGAATGATTCCCACTACTCAAGTGGTTGGTTGTACCAACGTTTACCATTGGACGGTTCCTATCTAGCACATTGTCATTTATGTGATTGAGTGTGGCGTTGGACCCATAGTGGTAGATGGCATGTGTGGACGTAGAGGGCTTCATGGGGTAAGACGACCTCATCCTTTAGTGGTAGATGGCCTCATGTTGGTAGACGCCTCATGAGGGTAGATGACTGCATGTTGGCAGATGCCTTATGAGGGTACACGACCTCATGTTGGTAGACGCCTCATGGGGGGGTAGACGGTCGCATGGTGGTAGACGCCTTATGGGGGTAGACGGCCTCATGTTGGTAGACGCCTTATGGAGGTAGACGGCCTCATGTTGGTAGACGCCTCATGGGGATAGACAGCCTTATAGTGGTACACGCCTTATGTTGGTAGACGTCTTACGCGGGTAGACGACCGCATGGTGGTAGACGCCTTATGAGGGTAGACGACCTCATGTTGGTGACGCCTCATGGGGGTAGACGGCCGCATGGTGGTAGACGACTTATGGGGGTAGACGGCCTCATGTTGGTAGACGCCTTATGGGGGTAGACGACCTTATGGGGGTAGACGCCTCATGGGAATAGACGGCCGGATGGTGGTAGACGTCTCATGGAGGTAGACGATCCCATGGGGATAGATGCCTTATAGGGGTGGACAGTCGCATGGTGGTGCTCTACATGGAGTGGATATCAAGTGATTCTCACTCCACTGAATATTTTGAACAATTATTAATGTCATCATGTATCATACTTAATATCTTAGATATGAAGTTTTTCTAGAATAATATTACATGTAAATTTAAGGATTTTTTTTTTTTTTTTTTTAACCTCACATCCTTGGAAAAATTATTATTCTAAAATACATTATTCAATACATCATTAAAATGGAGCCCAACCAATGGTATATGTGTTCGAGTCTGAAAGTTCTTATAATTGTGACATTTGGATGATTTACATTCTTTGGATCAACTTATAATTTCTATGAGATGATTGAGCTCTTGTTTGGTACATATTAAAATTTTCATTTTCATTATTCTATTCATTTTTAACCACACATTTTTCAATAAAATAATATTTTCCATCATATCAATAATTTTTTTTTTAACCACACATTCTCCATCAATCTATTATTTCAGAATACATTCTTCCAAAATAATGTGGTTCAGACACCCTGAAACTCATTACTTAAATATAAGGGAAAACAATAATCTCTTTCAACTCAAGTCGTTCTTATATGTTTTCATCTGCTTCTTTCTTAGATTTTTCCTTGAGATTTTTCTCTGTAAAGAACAAAGGTTTATCGTTGCATTAGCGAGCATTAACCTAATTTTAGTGAGGGCGGCGAGAAAAACAGTGTTAGAAGATGGAGAGATTTGAACATGTTTTCTTAGTGAGATCTTGTTCTGAAATCTAAATTGTTGCCTTGTATTTGTGGTTTTGCTAGTGGAATTGAGTGTAATCCTAATGGATGTTCAATAGGGAATTATGTGTTGAATCCATCATCGAATATTTTTAATAATATGACTTGACTAAATTCTAGTTGGATTTAATTATGATAAAAAAAAAAATATTCGGTCCACGAACCAGACGCAAGAGATTTTCAAGGAAATAAAGAAGATAATACCCAGAAAACATCAAAACATAAGCAAATAAATAGATAAAGAAACTAGACTCATAAGATTTCAAGAAAAGCCCACGAACCCGGTCCGCTCTGCAATTCCTCAATCCACCTTGAGAACCAAAATTCTCATCTCCACTCTCCAAATCTACCAAGAAAACATTCAGATTAACAAAAAAGAAGGAACACATAAACATATCCAAGAAAAATCTTTAAGTTCTACTTAAACATATGGGTACAGAATTAAAACCTGAGACAAGTGGGTTTGCAGGAGATCCAGCAAGGCCATCCTTTAACAGAGCATAGAAAATGCAAATCTTTCCAGCCCACAAGACGGGGTCTCGAGCAAAGTGGCTTTAGTGGATGTAACATTGTTGAGTGAACTCTTACTTGATTTACTGAACCTCCAATCAAGAGATTCAAGACTGGGCAAAAAAAGTGTTTTTGGCAAGCAAAAAGCAGGTTTTTGAGTTGGATTCTTGGAATAACAATAGCAGTGATTGTGCGGTTGGATTAGTGATTTTCCATTGTTTTGGGTGTTTTGCACAGAAAACGCTCAAAACGGTAGAAATGCCATTTTGTGTTTTCTTCACAAACTTTTGTTATGTTTTCAAAAGCACGTTTTCGAAAATAGGAAAGAGAACGCGTTTTTAACGTTTTGAAAAATCGAAAACAAAAAACGACTTAAAAACGGTAAAGAGAATGACCCCTTAGGATTTACACCATTTTTTCCAAAATGGTGCAAAGTATGGTGTTCTATTGGAGCACCTTTGCACCAAAATTTGGTGCATTTTAGTACAATGGTGACTTCATTGGAGTCTGGAGATGGCCTTAATATATGACAAGTTGAAGTCATCTCCATATTCTTCATAAAGGATTAATGGGCTGCTCTTTGCATTAAT
>CAIGRQ010099391.1:0-14902 GCA_903798375.1 Fraxinus sp. D2006-0159 | reverse complement strand
ATACATATGAAAATAATCTTTGTGTTATTTAACAACTCATGTGTTCTACTAGACGTGTGGCGGGACTAGATGCAGCACTCGAAGAATTAGGTGGGGACTTTTGTTTCGGTTGAAAAAAAAATTGTTCCATAATCTTGTGTAATGATTGTAGGAAAACAGAGATTCTAGTTAAAGTCTGTTTGATAGGCCATTTTTTTTTCATGAAAAATGGAATTGAAATTGAAATTCTTACTTTTGTCATATTTGATAGCCAAAATTTTTCGTGGAAATTTCCCCACACGTTGCCCATTTTCCCATGATTTTGTGGAATTGGTTTTCCCACCAAAGTGGTGGGAAAATAGTTTCCAATTTTTTTTTTTTTATTTTTTCATTGGAAACAAATTTTATGGACAATTGTAAAAATATTTTTCCCTTTAATGGACAATTTTCATGAAAAACAAAGTCAAACGAATATCAAAAGATTCAAAATTTCAACATTTTTCAGGTTAAAAATTATACTAATCAAACACAATTAATTGACAATTTTAGACAATTTAATTCCCTGTAATTCATTTTTTTTTCACTCAAATTCTACTTTTACAATCAAACGGACCCTGAGATTTACCTATGATTTCTGAAGAAACTTACATGTAGACTAATGATTTGACAAGTTACATAGCAATCACAGTGTTCTTGTCAAATTCTAAACACAAAAAGTTATTGAAGAATCAATTAACCTTGTTGTACGAAAAATCTTGACAAAATGCCACATGTCACCCCCTATTGGGGGGGCGCCCATGTGACATTTTGTCAAATTTTTTGTCAAGATTTTTTGTACACCAAACTTAACTCATTGAAGAATAGAAACTTAAAGCCATAAATCAATGTGATTTAGTCAGCACACCAACATTCCATGTAGAGTAAAATTGAAGCTTGCGGTATCCCTAAACAACAAATTTCAAGATTGAAAACTCGCAATATAGTCGAAAACATAATTGTTGCTAATGAATTTGAATCTATTCTGGAGATTTTATTACAAATCACAAAACTATTCAAACGTATGACTTGTAGCAATCATTGCCAGAATCAAAAGTTGAGACAAGAAAAAAGGATCTTACAATGATATTGAATCCAATAACATTTATAAAAGAAGTAGCAATTGAGGCGTTGGATAGTTCAAGTTTCCCCAAATGTCCCAATATCATCAACGGTACAACCCGCAACATGTACTGAGAAAGTGTCACCGCTATCATCGGAAATGCTATGTTTATTCACCCGATTCAACTCTCTTGCAAGTGTCCCCATGTATTGAGTATAGAGATAGGGTTTGCACGACCGATTTCGTCTAGAATTGCAATTTAGATTGAGTCTTTTTTAAATAAAAAAAAAAACAAGAGGCTAAATTCCAAAAAAGCCCACAGTAAAAAAAAAAAGTCGAATCAAATTACTTTCGTCTTCAATCTTTTGACCCCAACCTCAGCGCATGTGTGAGTGTGATTGTGTCTTCAAGTTTTCTGCAGTGACAACACACGCGATCGCGCCCCCTCACTGAATGCTGAATCCGTTAATTAGCGTAAATCCATGTGTACACCATGAGATGTATAAACATCATTTTCCTTTTAAATTAGGGTGATTATATACCCAACATATATTTTTTTCAATAAAGCTAGATATACATTCTAGCTTGACAAGGAGTTTGACACTATTTCTATGTGGAAAAAAAAATATGGTCAATGATGTGATGAGCGTATTTAAAATTAATGGTGTAAATTGCTACCACATAAAAGAATGTCGAACTTAGTGTAACTCATAATATACTACATGTAGCATGGTTATTTTCTGAAGTATAAAGAATGTTTTTGTGGTAGTTAATAATTTCGAGGAAGATTCATGTAATTTTCTCTTATTTTTTTCTTTGAGCAAATTACACGAACTTCTGAAGACACTTGCATCTTATGCCTTGTTTGAGCCCCATTATTTGGTCAAAAATTCATTTTTAAATAGTGGTTAATGGAGAATGCGTGATTGAAAAAAAAAAACTTTTGATTTGTGTGTAATATTATTTTATTGAAAAATGTATGGTTGAAAAGAAGAGAGAAAAATATATTTTAAAATAATGAGAATCAAACAAAAGCTGAAGGATATTAGCGAAACCTTCGACGTAGATAAAAATAAAGGATTATTATATTTACTCCACAATTTTGTTATACATACCATATTTTAATTTCTAACAACGTCCCTAATATTTGCTTTTTTGCCCTCAAGATTTTCGTCACGTTGTTATTTTCAACCTTATATTAATTTACGTATTTTAACTCATGATGCTTTAGGTCTAATAAACGGTCTTATTTGCAGCTTTATTTTTAAATAAAAAAAATAAACAACAAATACAAAATTACAAAATCATTTAATATGCTTTAAAAGAATACTAACAGAAATCATCATAAAAAAAGATGTATTAATTAATTAAAGGTCAAATGTAAAAGTGCGTCGAAAAAAAATTAAGAACAAGTATAATAAGGAGCAAAATTGATATGTTAACATAAAAAGAAAATGAGCACGCGGATTTCAAAATTGATTTGTTCAAAAGAGTCCCTTCTTGCAGAACATATTAAGAGATAAATCACATATCGAATAAAGATAAAATATAGATCAACATATAGAGTTTGAACTACTTATTTTAATAAAATTGATATTTTAAGATGAAACCTTAAATTTTAATATAATTTAAAACTATTTGAAACCCATTTTGAGTATAATAGAAATTTTGGAATAGTGATCGATGTAAAAATGTGTGGTAGAAAATTGATGAAAAGTTTTTGATTTGTGTGTAATATTATTTTATTATGAGAATGTGTGGTTGAAATGAAAAATAAAAATAAGAACGAGAAATTAATGGGTGTCAAACGGGGGCTTAAGCTCATACAAACGTGATGAGTATAAAAAAGTACCCATCTTATCAAAAAGAGGAAAAACTAATAAAAAAATGGAAGGATGAATGCAATTATAAATATGTTGGAAAAAAGGAGGTGAATGACTGATTTTGGCATAAATTTTGAGTGGGATCCATTTACTTGTTTTGGAAGAACAACATTGATTTGTGTAATCCTCTGCGAGAACATCGAAATCATGTATTTATTTGTCAAAAATGAAGCTTAGGTGAATGAGAAATTGAAGTTCAAAGTGGACCATTAGAATATTGTTTACGTTGAAGGGAAAACTAAATTTGAGTTTATCTCACATAGGAAGTTTATGAAAGTAATAACCACTTTATATATTGCTACACTTTGGGAGTGTATAATCATGCATAGCATAGAGGTTCTCTTCATGTGCGCACGCAAGGGGTGCAAATCACAGACCGAAATATGCTTCGGACCTTGAACTTGTGTGTGGACGCGACCTACGTACACTACTGTTTTTGCCAATTTTGTTGCTTTCAACAATTGACTTTTTGTTTCTGAAACTGCTAAAACTCCAATTATTATTGTTATTATCGTTTGAAACTATTGAAATTCCAATGGTTATTGCCATTGAGTTACATATGTAACTCGTCATTATTGGATAAGTCTATATAAAGCCTTGTTTTCTACTATTCCAGACATGAAGAATATATTGTCTGCATTGCGTTCCAAAACACATGAAAAATATTTGTTTGCATATGAAATTGTCCTTTCTCTGCATACATAATTTACTGTCTGTCAAGGTCATGGTGGTGATATTGTTCAGATATTAAGTCAGTTCGCAGAAGTATAATCTGCAGTTCTTGGACTCTACTAGTTTACCGTTGAATATTGGGAAACAGATGTTCAAATTAAATCTCAAACACTTACGGTGATGAGACGAATCTGTTTTAAGGAAACTGTGCTCAAACATGACTCGATTTTTAAAGATCAATTGAATTTTTTCTGCTATTTAGATTATTTGTTCTATTTTATCGTGATTTATAACGTATTTTGTTTGTCGTGATTAAAAAATTATTTAATCTGCTATATCTTATCTATTATTTGATAAGTTATTGTCAACACGATAAACTGCATATCTCGTATATTAGTTGCATATACGGTATGCTGGTTGTATACCGATAAGTTGCATATCTGTTATGTGTTGTAATTATTAAACTAGTATTCGTTCACAAATATTTTATCTAAAAAATTATACAATAACACGTTCGGGGTCGTTTGACAAAAAAATTGAAAAGTCAAAAATTACTTTTGAGATTAAGAAGTTGTTTTTAATCATATTTAGATAATTTTTTAAATGTATTTTATAAGACTAGAATAACTTTTAAAGAAGGTTGACTTCTCAAAAAATTCATCTATGATAAGTAGATTCAGAAATCCTTACAGACGGATATAGTCAGAAACCACAAGGATGGTTAAGTAATTTACCTTTTTTATTTTAATGGGAAACCAATCAAAAAAAATGTAATTTGTCTTTGGAGGAGATAACTAGAAGGTGCACACTCGCGAACTTCCATAGCTACCCATTAAGACCCGAACACGACAACAGTACCTAATTTACCAGTTCTGTCCTTTCCAGCATTCAACTTTTACAAGCAAAAACAGCGGTTTTCTTGAAATTAAATCCGTAATACGAGGTCAATCAACAACAAATTTTTCTGTTCAAAGCATTACCTATTTATTGCTCGACAAATTGGGGATTGGATTTATGACTGATTTCTCTGTTATCCAAATCACGTTCAATTCTTCACAAGTGCAAATTTCAAAGCCTTTGAATTCTTTTTTTAAATAATAACATATTTGTATAAACACAGCACCATACCCAGAAACACATACTATTAATCTTCTTCGGGGAACTTATATCCGATATTAAGCTGTTAGATATCTGTCAATTCGATCGTTGAGCACTAAGACTTTCTCAGAATTTCCGAAATTTCATGATTTTGTAAGTTCGCACTATTTGATTTTTATTTTATCTTTCATTTTCAAACATATTTGATTCTTATTTGTTTGTTTGTTTTTCATCTGTGTTTTCGTATTTTATTATTTTGTTGATATAAAGTTAAGTATTTAGGTTTTTAGTTCACTCGCAATGATCTTTGAAGTTGTCTTTCAGAAAAAAGTTTGGGCGATCATGTAATTATTTTGAATGATTTGGTGCATACAGATGTCATCTATTCAAGAAGTGAATTAGCTGAGAATTGTGCTTCCTTGGTATCATTTGGTGGAATGAATTTCAGTTGATGGTTTAAGATTCAGTGATAGAATCCCGTTGATTGGATATAGAAATATCATCTTCGTAGATCAGTTGATATATATTTTGGATTGTAATTCTTTGTGCATAAATTAAAATTTAAATGAATGTGGTGGGTAAAGTTAGCAGTTTTATCACACAAGGAATGTACTCTGTCGCCACACCATTTCATCCGTTTGGTGGGGCAGTTGACATAATAGTTGTCCAGCAGCAAGATGGAACCTTCCGGAGTACGCCTTGGTATGTACGATTTGGTAAATTTCAGGGTGTTCTTAAAGGGACGGAGAAAGTTGTCCGGATAGAAGTTAATGGAGTCGATGCCAATTTTCATATGTGTCTTGATAATTCTGGTGAAGCATATTTTGTTAGGGAAGTTATTTCTGAGAAGGACAACAAGGCTAACAATGTTTTGAAGGAATCTGATAATCGTGAAGGCATCAATATCGATAATAATTCAGAAGATAATAGTTCTCTTATACAAGAGACTAATGATTTTGATAATGGTGAGGTAGAGGTGCGATATGAACGCATCACTTTTGGCATGGACCGATTGGAGATGAATGAGTCTGACAGTGAGCGGGTATTCTACGATTTTCAAGATGAACAATCTTCTCTAGAGGGTTCAATTGAGTTATCGGAATATGATTCCAGAAGATACGACAGTTTAGATAGTGTGGAGCATATGGTAGAATCACACACTTCGAACTCAGAAGTAGTTCTGGTGAGTGTGGATGGGCACATACTGACTGCGCCCATCTCATCCTTGGAGAGGAATGCTGAGAACTTGCAACTAAGCACGCCTCAGTTTCACCTTGGTCCAGGTGAAGGGACTGAAGAGTACAATACAAGTGAAGTTACATGGGCAGCTGATTATTTGAGTGATTTGGACACCTCTACACATAAAGTTAATTCTGAAAATGCATGTGAGATGGAAAATGGTAGTCAAGCTTCTGAACACAGAATGGATACATGTGAAGGAGGTAAAGAGAATCTCTCTCATGTTCTAGAGAGCCAGAATATAGTTAACCAGGGAAAAGTCTTTTACATGGGAACTAGTTCAGAGACCACATCTAATAGTTTTAAGAGGACTGAGGTTTTCAAAAGTTGTTTGGAGCTCCAAGAATTGGCAGTGCAGTCTATGAATGCCATTCAACAAGACACAAGTTCCTCAGTGCAGATTCATGAGTTTGCTGAAGATCTAAATGAGAAGTCCCCTCAAAGTCCTTCGACAAATGATGAAACTGAACAGGGAAATCATGGAAAATCAACAAATCAATATGGATTACCTCCCTCGGATTCTGAATATCCCAGCACTGTTTCTTTGACAGATTTGCAAGTTGAAGTTGAAACCCATGAAAAAAGTACACTTGATACAGATCAGATTGGTACTGATAGCAAGCCTGTACCATTTGTTAGCACTGATCAGAAGCCAGAGAATCTGATGCATGATAATTTAGTAGCCGAAGGAATGCAGAGTGACCAGCGAGCACCTGCTTCTGTAGATGAATGCAGTAAAAATGAACATCTTGACCCTAATTCTAGAGATTCAAGTGGAGACATGAAAGCAGACTTCAATACGGGTATGGCATGCCATCTTGATATTATAATAAATTTTGAATCACTTGTTGTTATTTGATTTTAGTACTCTTTTGCAGTTTCTCTAATCATATTCTATATGTTTTTGGCAGGAATAGAGTTATCTCTTTGTGGGAACTTGCTTCGTGCTGGCATGGGTTTGGGTGCAGCAGCAGAAGCCTTCGAAAGAAGCTGCATATCAGCTGAGGAATTTAGAGTTTCTGCGTCATCAATTGTTAAAAATGAAAACTTAATAGTTAGAATGCAAGGGAAGTACTTAACATGGGATAAAGCTGCTCCTATCATTCTTGGATTAGCAACTTATGGTTTGAATTTAGCTGTTGAGCCAGACAACACAATTCCAGTGGAACAAGAAACAACAGAAGCTAAGGAAGTTGAATCTGAATTAACTTCGACTCCTCCTGGACGCAGATGGAGGCTTTGGCCAATTCCCTTTAGGAGGGTTAAGACAAGTGAACATACCGGTATTAACTCATCAAATGAGGAGGTCTTTGTCGATTCTGAATCTATCTCTGAGAGCCAACATGTTGAACCAACTCCAACACCTCGTGCTGCCAGCGAGTCTCCTCGGAAGCAAGTTATAAGAACAAATGTTCCCACTACCGATCAGATAGCTTCTTTAAATCTCAAAGAGGGACAGAATATGGTGAATTTCATCTTCTCCACACGGGTTCTTGGAACTCAGAAGGTCTATACTTTGTTTCCTGGTCAATGTTTGTTCTATAAAATAGATAATTGGTTGGACTAGATACCCACTATTATTGTTACTAATCTACAATTTTCTGAAACAGGTTGAAGCTCATATATACTTGTGGAAGTGGAATACACGAATTGTAATTTCTGACGTAGATGGGACAATTACCAAGTAAGGTTAATTTGCCTTGTATGAATTAGGAAATGACAGAATTGATAATGTAGAAGTCTACAATCTAGAAAATATGATTGAATGGAAGCTATTAGCTAATTTCAATTAAGCTTACCGACATCTTTCTCTTTGAAAAATATGGAATGAGAAAAGACTGAAAAGTCTGATACTTCCGTTTATGATGCTAGCAAAGCAGTCTCACCTATTTTGGTTGGAAGGCTTGCTGTAGATTTTGACCTTAATATTTCATTGTTGCTAGATATAATAATAGTTCTGTTCATGTTACTGTGCAAATCAGTAAAAGTTTGTGTTAATCTATCCTGTTTATCAAACAATATTGGTGAGACTACCACAATGTCACCGAAAATAGATGTTACTGTTTTCGTCCAAGTTGATATCTCAAAAATATATGTTGTATGCTAAGTACCACATCTACGAGGAATTATAAACAAATCAATTGAACCACGAGGGGTTGCTTAATTGGTCAAGCCTTGAGTTTGCTCCTCAATGGTCACCAGTTCGAATCCCCTCAGGCCACTAAGGTGAGTACTGGCTGTAAACTTCAGGGCCCCGTGGGATTAGTCGAGGTGAGCGCAAGCTGGTCCGAACATCCACGGTTATAAAAAAAAAAATAAACAAATCGATTGAGTTTTCACATTGACGATTGTTCATCATAGAGATTGGAGGGGTGTAAGCAATAGACCATAAATTGATCCTCATAGCAAAATTTAGTAGCCAAATTTACGAGCATGCACAATTTAAAACAAATTTACCGATTCACAATTTTCTATAGGTTATTGATCTCTGGTAACTCAAGATGGTCCATCAGACCCCCTTAGGGTTGGTTTTTTGTAAGCTTAATTGGATCGAATAACCCATTAACATGAGATGTGATTTATTTCTGGTTGTATTAATCAAGCAAATTAACTATGGTGTAGCAAAGATAGGTTTCCAATATCCCGTGTAGTTTGTGCTTCATATGTGCTTGTTTTCCAGATCTGATGTCCTCGGTCAGTTTATGCCTCTGGTTGGGAAGGACTGGACACATTCTGGAATAGCTCGTCTTTTTTCTGCAATTAAGGTAATTTCATCAGATGTATTATTTTTAAGCTTGGAATCATCACATCCTTTGTGTTATTTTTCTTGGTCTTGTTTATACCAAAAATAGAGGTTGTAAATCATATAGTTGCCTTTCCTAGATGTACCAAATTTTAAAAAACAAGCACAAAATTTGATATGGACTGAATTCTGAAAAAAGGACGTACACTGGGGGGTTGATGTGGACTGAATTCCGAAAACAAAGATGCAAAAAATCATGAAGTTTGATATGTACTGAAGTAAACTAGAGGGTTGTAATATTTGAACAAATAAATGCAAAAAGGATGTACCAAATTGGTTGTCTATAGAAAAAAAATAAGCAGGCACTTGTATGTAATAATTTAAAAATAGTTAGGAAATTTGGCATGGACTGAATTCCGATAATCTCATGACTTCACTATTAGATGGACCTTTTTCGGGTAAAGAACAATCTATGGGCTTATTTATTGCCATGGGACACTTTATAGACTTGGTAATGGTTCTAATTACTGAGAGAAAATAAGATTAACTCAGGAATTAAAGACACAAAGACAGCCCAATATAATGAGGAATGAAAAAAAAAAAAAAGTATTGAATGCATGGATAACAAGGCTAATTCAAAGTCTCCTGGGGACCAATCCTTTGATAAGTATGCCACAAGCACTAATTCAACGGCCTAAAAAGAGAGTTGAAAATGCCAGAGCAAAAGTTGGTTATAATCACAAAACCTTATTCTCAATATACAATGTTTACGTCCTTGTGACTATGGCATTAATTTATACCATTGCTGTTAACTACTATAAAGAGTATTTTCTCGTGTAAACATTGTAAAAGATGACTGCAAGATCAAATTGAAGAGCAGTGGATGAATGACTGTTAATTGTGTATATTGAGAATAATATATTTGACGATATTAATAATGTGGTCAACATTTTTAAATTATTAAAATTCGTAATGAACTGTTGTAACGTATTTAAAGAAAATTATAACATTTTGAAATTTTTTGTTATTATCTCGTTTCAAAAATTTTATCTTTAACAGAGTTTTACCCCTATGTATTAGAATCCTGGCTTGAGTCTGCATGCACAAGGTATATAATTGCAAAGTTTTCGATATAATTATTTCAATAAGTGGAAATTGTTTAATAGTAGCTAAAACTTATTGAAGAAAATGTCTCAATGCATGCTCATAGCAATTAACTCATAAAAGAATCGTATTGATTTATGCTGATTAATGATGGACACTATGTTTCTATTTACTTTCAAAACGACGAAGAGATGCCAGGTTTTTTCCATTTTACGTCTTTCCGATTTTATTAAGTGTCAATGCCTCGTAGTTTTCCTTATAAAAGACATTGGTACTTAATCTGTCTCTTTCCTTTATTTAGTCAACAGAGTGTAAGTCAAGCATAAAAAATTCCATGCTTATGCACAGCCATTTTAACAAATCTCAAGTACTTCTGTGATCTGTACATATGTTGGGACCACATCGTCTTTCCTCAAGTCAGTCTAAATTCATCCGAGATCAATGAATCTAATTAATCTATTCATGCATTTTCTACAAGCAGGAATTGCTGTGACCTTGTCTGTTTATTGACTTACTTGATCATCATTACTCGAGTCTCTAAAGCTTATTTTTTTCTCATGTATTTATATGTAGATATGATAATAGAATTGTGATGGCATTGCAGTTACTGATGCAATTGGGATGTTTTGATTTTTATGGTTATTCGAAGTTTTAAATTGTATTTGTTGTATATGTTGAACGCTTTCTTAATGTAGGAGAATGGGTATCAGCTGTTATTTCTTAGTGCACGAGCGATTGTTCAAGCGTACTTGACTAAGAGTTTTCTATTCAATCTGAAGCAGGTATACTGTACTAAGACCCATAGTGTTAATAGCTTTTTTTTGCACAAATGGTACTTCTTGAACATTCTAATGATCAAAATGTGTTCGATTAATGTTTGTGCTCCTAGGAGATTTTGTCTTGGTTACCTTTGTACATATCTAAATTAACTAAAATATACTAGCTTTGAATTTCGCTTCCCCTTCTTTGAACTCAATTTTTTTTTTTAATTGAGAAATACAAACAACCAAAAATTATGTGGCTCATCAAGAAATCCCGCAATTGTTTGAGCCACCCTTTTTTTTTTTGTCTTGTCAATGGTCCAACTTTTCCATGTTAATTTTGTAGTGAACTTGAGAATTTACTAGCACTACAACAAAATTCCATTTGGTGAAAAATATTTATAATGTTTGCAGGACGGAAAAAGTTTACCAAATGGACCTGTTGTGATTTCTCCGGATGGCCTATTTCCCTCATTGTACCGAGAAGGTAAGGTTTTTCCCTGAATGATTACTAGACTTTCTATTAACACCTAAATGTTTACAAATGCACAGTATGATAAAAATAGTGAAATTCTTTTATAGTCTGGAAAATTTTAATTCTGCAACTAATAAGAAGAATTTACCATTGTTTGTCGTGGATGGCAGTCATAAGAAGAGCTCCTCACGAGTTCAAGATTGCCTGTTTAGAGGTCAGTTTTACTGTGGCATGCAAGTTTTGTAGGTGAAACGTTTAATTATTCTTTTGAATATCTTGATTTTTTAAGCTCCCTTTTGCAGGATATCAAAGCACTTTTTCCTGCTGACTATAATCCATTCTATGCGGGTTTCGGAAACAGAGACACTGATGAACTCAGTTACCGGAGAATAGGGATCCCAAAAGGCAAAATCTTTATCATTAATCCCAAGGTAGTCATCATTCTTTATTGCCCGTCCAGATAGTTGGATTGTACCTAACAACATCAATAAAGAGAAAAAAATTAAAATCTTGTTCATTGCACCATCGAGTACGGCGTAACAAACATTTATACACGTTTCCCTGCATGACCACAATTCTGCAAGTTTATTTTTGTCATTTTGTTCTGTCTATGAAATTCATTTATGCTCACAGGGAGAGGTAGCCATTAATCACCGTATTGACGTGAAGTCATACACTTCATTGCATACTCTGGTACATGACATGTTCCCACCAACATCACTGGTCGAGCAGGTACTACCATAAACACTGCCAACGACAAATTTTTTTGGACTCTTCGATATTTCATTTTTTTCAGGGTTTTCTGCATCTAATAACATCTTGTTCGCGCATTATCTGTGCAGGAAGATTATAACTCATGGAATTACTGGAAAATGCCCTTGCTGGATATTGAAAACCAGTAGAAGTTTTCTTTACTGGTGAACAATGTTGGACAAATATATTCTCTACTAGGATTCTGGTAATTATTCCCAGTTTTGCTGTAAAAATAGACTCTAGAATTCTCATTTAAATGTAAAAAACTCATTTTTGTAATGAACCAACGACGTTGTACGTAAATCTAGCTCATAAGCTCCTCATGTATGAATTATTCTTTTCAGTTTTCCCTCGTTTAAATATGCATGTTTTCACTTGTTTTCTTTATACTTTTCTTCAGGGGATGCATCTGTCTAGGATGATGCACGATTTTGCAAGAATGAATGTCGAACACTTAAAAAGTGACTAGGCCTTGTATGGGACGAGAGGATGAAAAGGGGTATATCTTTTGCTCATTGGATTTTTAATTTATACCTTAAGTTCGGGGTGAGCATATTGCCCTTTTGAAGCTGACTATACCCTTTTACTGGACGATATTCTATTCATGTTGAGATTCATAGAGAGATCTAAAACAATTAAATTTTAGAGACAATTACATTACATCTAGTTTTGGGTCTATACTTCTCTTGACCGTGTTATCGAGATAGTATCATCGATATGAATCAATCTCTTTAATTTAATCAAAACGTGTCTCTCGATTACTTTAGTCGCCACTTGTATAATTTACTCTAAATTGGCGTCACCCCATCTTGTCCACGTTTACTCTCATTTCTTGTGCATTTTAATATGAATGCATTCATTTTACCATCTTCACTTCTACTATATTCGTCTCCAGTCTGATTTTTTAAGCATGTATGAATCAAAGTAGCCAAATAGCTTGATATTTGAAGAACATAGGATTAGCATTTTAAACCTTTCATATTTCAGTCCCTTATTATTCAATTGTAGTTTCATCTTTAGAATGAAATTAAAAAGTTAAAACAAGACTTTCTCTTTGCTTTTTGAAGTTTACACAAATGGAAAAAGGCCCTTTCTTGAAATGCTCTTTTCTTAGTAGGCATCACATTCACGTGTCAGTTTCACTTTTTATCAATTTTGAGCCAAAGTTTTGGGCCACATCAGAAAAGAGATCAGACCCTCCACTTTAAAACTTTTTAGTTTGTCAGACAAGTTCATGTGACCATTCTAATGCACAGTAAGTTTTTGTCACTAAAATTCTCTCTCTCACACGCATTTCAAGGAAATCTTGTTGAATAAAAACTTTACTGCATCCCCGAAATTAGAATAGCACAATTTAGTGGTAAAAAAATTGGTTATATAGAGTGTTTGATTAGAAGTAGAGATGAATCCGATGAATTAAATATAGATATAGAGTTAACTTTTGATCATTTTCTCAAATAATAAGTTCGATCGATCACTTAATTGAAAAAATAAGTCTACTTAGAAATGTGAAAATGCATCGAATTGAGGTGGCCCATCGAAAGCACCGCTCCTAGACTGTCATGTGATGGGTTGCACAATGGACTACTAAGTTCAATTGTAGCAGTGTCAAAGTTTTCACAAACCAGTCTACAAGGACTCTCCTAAAAAAATAATAGGAACTTTGTCAAAGTAAAAGCTTCGGGCTAATCATGCCAAGAGAAAAGGGTCTGGTGGGTCCACCTCAAAATCAAGCAGTTTTAGATTTGAAAATGCAAAGTTTGACGTAAACTACCCTAGAGGGGGTTGAGTATGTGATTACGCAGAATTAAAATTACCTAACTAAATAACAAATCATTATTAATTATTTTTTAGATGGTTAATCATCCCATTCATATTTTCTTATGTTGAATTATTGCAATGATGTAAACAATAAATAACACAGAATTTATCACAGAGAAACCTCAATTAGGTAAAAACTCTGGACACTTTGTCAGTCAACATTCCACTATAAATGATTTATAATTTACTACCAGACTAAACGACGACACGTATTATCTGACTTCCTAACTACAATTCCAACAGCTCTCCTGAAATTTGTGCTTCTGCACCAACTCCCAGCTGTAGATTTCAAAGATCTCCTAGATTGCTCTCTCATATAGCAACTCCCAACTTTGTGAAATCATCTATCTCATGTGGATTCAAGAAGAACACCGCCTTCTTCAACGACTGAAACTCCAGTCACATTCCCTTGATCTTCGAAACTCTGACAGATATGAAGGAAGCAGCAATTTGATTTTCGGATTTAGAATATGATGTTTTTCTCACCATAAAAAAGAAATCACTATGAATAATGAAGATTGAAAGCTAAAAAGGATGAAGAGAATATGAAATTAAAGTGTTTGCTTAATAATCAACCTTAGAAAAATCGTTATGTGACGTTTGGTATTTATAGGTTAGGATTTAGAATTGAATGTGCCGAACAAAAAGCCTTAAAAAANAGCAGCAATTTGATTTTCGGATTTAGAATATGATGTTTTTCTCACCATAAAAAAGAAATCACTATGAATAATGAAGATTGAAAGCTAAAAAGGATGAAGAGAATATGAAATTAAAGTGTTTGCTTAATAATCAACCTTAGAAAAATCGTTATGTGACGTTTGGTATTTATAGGTTAGGATTTAGAATTGAATGTGCCGAACAAAAAGCCTTAAAAAATGAATTAAAAAATTTCTGAATAACACTGTAGCTCGAGCGAGGATCGAGCGACAGGATGTCGTTTGAGCGAAAGAGAGGTGACAGTCAAGCGATGAAGTTTCTGTTTCTGACACTCGAGTCAAACATCGTCGACAGTCTAGCGAAATTTCGCGCCGTTTTTCCTTCTTTTCCATTCTCAAACCCTAGATCTAAAATACCTTAATTTCATCTAATTGGACAATACTCTTTCACTTTTTATAACATATCCATTTTAGTAATTTTTGTTCACAAATTTACCAATTACATTAAATTTCTAACAAGATTGATACTTCCATCTTACCTTAGGATTCGAAAGTCCTCAACGGCTCAACCTAAATTTCTCGATGATAAGCCTAAGTTTGTTATGTATTATTCATTTAT
>CAIGRQ010099382.1:0-22095 GCA_903798375.1 Fraxinus sp. D2006-0159 | reverse complement strand
GAGAGCCTGTTTGGTAGAGATTAAATCGGATTAAAATTGAAAAATTAATCGTGATTGTTGACTTTTATTAAATGGTGAGACCCAATAACGACCATATTTTCAATTTTAATTGGATTTTAATTGTTATCAAACAGGTTCTGAATTGAGATCGAACTGGTAATTAAAAAAAATTGAAAATATAAAAAATTAAAAGTTTAAGTTGAATTGACGTTTCTCGGTGTAGAAAGGGTCGATTCTTGCCTTTTTCTTTACGGATTCTATTTTTTCACGTTTCTAGATGGAACTAGATCAATCTACGATTGAATTTATCTATCCAATCCGATTTTGATAAACTCGCTTTGTACCATCCAAGATTAGTTATAGCACGATGAAGTGATCATCAACTCAACTTTCCCACCAAACATACTATGAGCAGTCCATGAATTCAACGCTCCAAATGTTTTCCCATGGACTCTTAAGAATTTTCTTGGTAATGACGAAGAATCATTGATAATGATTCATTAATGTTAATGAATATTGGAATTTTAATTTGGTTCGGTATAATATGATAATGACGTAAATTATATGAAAACAAATAAAAAAAATCCTTTTAAAAAATAATAATAATAAAATGGAAATGTGACAATTGCTTTTCCTCTTTCTTGCGCGGGGAAAAAGCCAAGAACAAATGGTTCTCTACCTTTCCTTTTAGAAAAAACTCTTTCTCTAAATTAAAATATTAATTTGAAGAGTTTCATGAAGCATAATTAAGTGTTAACTCTTTAAAATAAAGAGTATTTTATGTTTAAAGGGTCTCTTATATATTATATAGAATATTTTTAAATTTAGAGAGTCAAATTTTATATATATTCTAACAATACTCTCTATTTTGACCCTTTATTTTGTTTTTCTAAAGAAATATTTATTGATTTATTTTCATTTTTTAATTTAACATAATTTTTATATGTCAAAGATTAATAATTTAAATGTTTTTTGAGTAGTTTAAAAAGTATGATATTGAAATCTATGATTTATTAAATGCAATAATTGTACATTAATAATAAAGAGTGAGTTTGACTCTCTGAATTTGGAAAGTCCAACCTACACCCTACTTTAAAAAATTAAATTAGATTCTCATTTTTAAGAATTAGAGCATCTCCCAAAGGCTTTTTAAATATAAAATACTCTTCATGTTAAAGAGCTAACACTTAAAAATAATTTTCAAGAGGCTCCAATTTAATTTTTTAAAGTAGATAGTGAATCTGACCCTCCAATTCAAAGAACCAAACTCGCTCTCTATTCTTATGTATTGAGAAATACGCGATTTACTAATTAAGTTTGACTTTATGTGCGGAATTAATCTATTAAAAACAACATGTCACTTTTTAATAGTTTCTAGATGATTAAGCATACAATTCAATTATCCTATATTTGAATATTAGACCTTGATGCCAATTGAAAATTCGTAGTTTACTAAATAAGTTTGACCTACCGTGCACAATTATTCTATTAAAAGTAATAAGTCACTTTTTAATAATTTCTAGATGATTATGCATACAATTCAATTATCCTATATTTGAATACCACGGTTTGTAATATGGAAAGCAATAAATAATGAACACCGATATGATGACGTAGAAACCCAATTGGGTAAAAACTTCGGGACCAAGTCATTGCCTCCACTATAAACAATATAGATTACAGTCCATTTTCAGGCTAACAAATTCAACTAGTTCCCACTGTTGTAATTCTTGTAATCTCCAAGATTTGTTGTTCCTCCCGACTCATGATCTACTACCATAGATACTATTTAACCAATCTGCTAGATTTCCCGATCTACCTCCTATAACTTTCAAGATCTGCTGTAAATTTCATACACACGATCTTTTGCAATTGTCTCTTCCAAGTGGATACCCAGAAATCACCTATTCATGTTCTTCTTCTTGTGATTGTAGTCCAACATCTCTCAACTTCCAGAAACTCCTGAAGTCCAACTGAAAAAGTACCTTCATCAAAGTGTAAAGGAAGTCAGGTGTCTTGGATTCACGAACCATGATATTTTTCCAAAACTTGGTTGCCGGATCTCAAGAATGATATGAATAATTTTACTAGTGAATTGTGTTCTTAGATCTCTCAAAAGATGATATGAATATGAAGTACGATAAGCAACTACCAATTTTCGTGCAATGACTTGAATATTATATGAAAGGGTAATTAGGTTGAATAAGCTGGAAAAATATGTTTAAAACGGCAAATTAGGGTTTTTCGGATCGACCTGTCACTCGGGCAAAAAGCTGGCGTTAGGTGAGCGACATACTGTCGCTCGAGTAAGAGCTCATTTACAATCAGACGACATGAATTCTATTTTTGTCGCTCGAGCAATATCCAGGCGATAGGCTAGCGAAAATGCGGCGTCGTGTTTCTCTTCTTTTCATGCTCGAACCCTATACCTCATAACACAACTTATACAAATTGCGACATAGGTCATTGACTTTTACAACACGTTACAAATTAGTCCGTTTGTCTACAGAATCGTCAATACTAAAAACCTAACAAACTTCCCATTTGGCATTATGTGACAAAACTATACAATAAGTCAAGGAAAACTAAAATAGAATCTAAACTACCCAAACTTCATCAAACCGATGTCTCTTACACCTGTTTCCTGAAATCAAAAACTTAATACCTAGTGTAAAAGTACATGATACAGGAAATCAAAAACCCATTTAACACAATCAAACATGCTAGTTTGAGACGTGACATTAATGTCAATTAAAACACCAATTAAAATATTACAAAACATCAAAACTCAAACAGTTATGCATATGATATGCAATGCACATGCTCCCCCTTACTGCAAACTTTCAATATTTTTATGCAGCAGACAAATGTATCTATGTCTAACTCCAATGATCCCTCAGACATAAAATGCAAAATTTATAAAATGCAAAATTCATGTATATTTTCTCTCCCCCTTTTTGTCAAGAATGACGAAGGGAAAAAACTATTAACATATATACACTCAAAAATCCAGTCGTTAGCGTGTATAAGTATAATCAATGTGTAGTAAACCTTCCCACATACTCAGTTCAAGTTAACATGGAGTAAATTGCATAAGTGACCATGCGTGTAAAGTGTCACTAATCCTTTGTAAGTAGAACTCCAAACCTTAATTTTGTGAAAAATGACATGATAAATATCACTGCCAATAAGTATATTCCTCTACTTATGAAGTCAAATCATTTAAAACACATCAGGACCTTTACATAAAAGTTTATTTTATATTGATATTTTCTTTTCTCCCCCTGACTTTTTGCAATATATTTCTTACATTTTTCAACATTTTTAAGCTCGTGATTATTTTTCGCATCTTAAGTACAGGTTCTTCTTCATTAAGTGACTAAAATGACCTCTATGACGAGTTTCAAGCCGTTTAACCCAAGTTAGTTGACCATAAGCACCATATTATTAGAAACACCGCGAGCTTAATTGCTCAAGTCAAATAGGTTTCAAAAAAGAATATAAGATATTGAGTTTTTTCCCAAACATTTTGGGTTCGGTTCGATTTTGTTCGGTTCCGTACCATAATTAAATTTTTAACATTTTCACCAAGTCAGCAACACTACATAAATGTAACTAATGACATGTACATTCGTAACTTTTACAAATTAACGTAGCCCAATTTAAAAATATATATAAAAATATATAAATAACAAGATGTCCAATAAGGAGCTTCAAATCCAATTTTAATGTTTCTAATACACTCAGAGATCTAATCAGTAGCTACCACCGTCGGTAAAATGAAGGAGCTTCAAAATCGATTTGGAAATGAGGATGTAGGTTTTAAAACTATCAAATTATTTTGGGTTTATACCTTATCAAATGAAATTGAAATGGAAAGGGGAAGAATAAGGCCCAAATATTGGGCTAACAAAATATTAATTTGGTTGGACTGGTTGGTTTGTTTAATTAATTTGCTAATTTGTTTAGAAAAAATTAAAATAATTTAATTAATTTAATATTAAAAAATTAAAAAATTATTTAGATTCGATTCTTATTCGATTTTTCGGTTCTTGGTCTAGAACCGGGAACCGACCCAAACCCATCGGTTCTCAATTCAAATACCCGTTCGAGTATTTAACTTATGAAGAACCGCTCGATTCGGTTCGGATCGAGAGTTTTATCCAGTCCTAGGTCTAATAAATAATGTCAGTTCATGTTCAAAGCCACCTTACTAACATGTGACTGTCATCCCAAATCTCACACTCGCGGTAGAGTTCCACTAACAACATCATAGTGTATGCAATGCAGATTGTACATGAAGACACATATGCTAAATACTCATATAAAACCAAGCAAGTAATGAAAACTATGATACATCTCATCAATTTTGTTATACATGATCACAACATGCAAGTTTACGAGAGTCATATATTATGCTATAATAAATTCATCATCCCATCATATATTTTTTTTCATTTTTCATTTTTCAATTTTTCAATTTTTTATAAAAATTTTATTTTAAAATATGAATGCACCATGCATAAAAAAATGTTAAACACTCAAATAAACAAATAAAAAATATGCATGAATTTTCTACCTGAAAAACAAACAAACAGATGTGGAGCATGCATAAATCAATATCACACAGTGAGAAAGCATGAGCATGCATCAAAAACGTCTAATCAATTAGGTATGTAAATGCTCTTACCTTCGAGAGCACTGTGATTTATTTCGTAATTTTTAAGATCACCCTTACTTGCCTGGTACGAGAACAATTCTCAGACAATTGTGAAATCAACTCGGTCAAACGATTTACTTGATTAGTAAAACAAACTCCTGATTTCTATTTCTATTAGGGCTCTTGACTCTTTGTCTATTCAAAAATTGATAACATAGGGCATATGTGTCCTAACTCACCTTAGTGAAAGCAGGTCAGGACAAACCTAGGACCAATGTTATGTGGACGCTGACGTCTATTCCTTGGTCGATGGGTCCTACGCTATCTAGTAGGCCTCTGTCTAACAAATCTCTTATCCTTAAGATTGGGGTTAGACATATATTTGGGCTAGTCAGTGGTAGAGATAAATGTGATCTTAGACGTACTAGCACCGTTCTCCTCAAAACCTAGACCTCCCTTATTTCCAGTCGGCTTGCCCATTCCTAACATGTTATCTAACCTTTCAGAACCACTAGAGAAGGCAAGTAGTTGAGACTTAGAATATTCTAGATTGTTCTGAAGGTTCTTAACCTGGATTTCTAAGGTCTTTCTCTCAGTGGTCAACTCACGACTTTCCTAGAGAACTTCTCAAGCTCAATGGTGAAATTCTTAACCTTAGTCTCTAAAGTTTCATTCATGGATTTCAGTTCACTCAGGATCAAGGTAGATTCCTTAATGTGCGCTATATGTGCGCTACTAACTTCTCATTTTTCAATTCAAGCTCCTTATTCTTCGCACTCAAGTTTTTGTTTTTAGTAAGAATCTGAAAACTCTCCTCATACATTTTATAATAAGCCTCTTGGATATCTTCCTCACATACTCTTCATTGGAATCCTCATCATTATCTAAGCCCTCTTCTCTTTCATTGCACTGGTCAGATCCATTCTTAATATTCGTAGTAAAGGCAATATATTTTCCACATTCCTCCCAAGTAGATTTCTCACTCTAATTGTCAGAGTTAGACTCATCATCAGTGAGAGTAACATTCACTGCCTTATCCAGATTTCTTCTACTGCTAGAACACCCACTCCTAACATGACTAAAACCTCGACAATTATGACACCTCACAGATTTAGATTTTCTCATAAATTCACTCGGGCCATCTTTTTATCTCTTTTGAAAGTTATTTTTCTTCCTAAATATTTTTCGAAATTTTTTAGCTAGGTAAGCTAACTCCTCATTATTCGGTGAATCGGAATCAGAAGATTCTTTATGACTATTCCTCACGATTTTTATGGCCAATAACTTATCGTTTGTAAGTATAACTAATGTAAGTTCATAAGTTGGAGAGATCCAACCAACTCTTCCACCTTAATAGAGTCTATATCCTTAATCTCCACAATAGCAGTGATTTTAACCATAAATCGCTCAGGTAAGGATCTAAGGATTTTTCTAACAATTTTAGGCTTCGGACTCTCTCACCTAGGTTGAAACTAGAATTTACTATATCGTTTAAGCTCGCATAAAATTCATCAAATGTCTCATCCTCTTTCATCTTAATCTCTTCAAACCTAGTGGTCAATATCTGCAACTCAGAGTTTTTAAGAGCATGAGTACCTTATGTGTGGTCTGTAGAATATCCCAAACATCCTTGGCTACCTTACACATAGACATTCTCCTAAACTCTTTCAGGGATACCGCCATAAATAAAGCATGTAAGACGTTGCTATTCCAGTTACACTCATCTAAGTTTGTCCTAGTCCAATTAGCAATGGGAGTGGGGATCACTACGTTTTCTACCGTTGTACTGGGGCACTCCAACCATTCACAACACTCAGCCATATACGTTCATCCATAGATTTTAGAAAGACTATCATTCTAACTTTCCAGTAGACATAATTACTGCCATCAAAGTATGATGGGACGGACAATGAATTGCTAATCTAGATAATTAAGGTCAGGAATCAGATGTAGGCTCTGATACCAATTAAAAAATACGTGATTTACTAATTAAGTTTGACTTTACGTGGGGAATTAATATATTAAAAGCAACAAGTCACTTTTTAATAGTTTTTAGATGATTAAGCATACAATTCAATTATCTTATCTTTGAATACCACAGTTCGTAATATGGAAAACAATAATAATGAACATCGATATGATGACGGAGAAACCTAACTGGGTATAAACTCCGGGACTAAACCAGTTACCTCCACTATATACAATATAGATTACAGTGTGTTTCCAACCTAGCAAATTCCTCTAGTTCCCGCTATTGTAATTCGTATAATCTCCAAGATCTGTTGTTCCTCCAGACTCACGATCTGCTGCCGTATATACTTTCTAACCAACCTGCTAGATTTTCCAATCTACCTTATGTAGCTTCTAAGATCTGCTGTAAATTCTAGACTCACAATCTTCTGTAATTGTCTCTTTCAAGTAGATACCCAGGAATCACCTATTCCTGTTCTTCTTCTTGCGCTTGTATTCTAACCTCTCTCAACCNTGTCTCTTTCAAGTAGATACCCAGGAATCACCTATTCCTGTTCTTCTTCTTGCGCTTGTATTCTAACCTCTCTCAACCTCCAAAAACTTCTGAAATCCAACTGAGAAAGTACCTTCCTCAAAGTGTAATGGAAGTCAGGTGTTTTGGATTCACAAACTTTGATGTTTTCCCAAAACTTGGTTGTCGGATCTCAAGAATGATATGGATAATTTTACCAATGAATTGTGTTCTTGGATCTCTCAAAAGATCATATGAATATGATGCACAATAAGACAACCACCAATTTTCGTGTAATGACTTGGATATTTATTGTTGAGGGTATTTGAATGGGCCGAAAAATTATGTTTAAAAACGTAAATTAGGATTTTTCGAATCAACGTCGCTCGAGCGAGATGCTGGCGACACACCGTCGCTCGAGCGAGAGCTCAACGACAATCGGGCGATCGACATTCTGCTTTTGTCGCTTGAGCAATATCTAGGTGATAGGCTAGTGAAAATGGGCGTCGTGTTTCTCATCTTTTTCATACTCGAACCCTAGATCTCATAACAACTTATACAAATTGCACCCTAGGTCCTTGACTTTTATAATACGTTACAAATTAGTCAGTTTGTCTACATAATCGCCAATACTAAAAACCTAACATGTACAATGATTGCATTTAATAAGTCAAAAATTTCAATACTCTACTTTTAAACTATACTTCAAATTAATTGATCATTGATATGTAAAAATTTAAAACATCCATTCCATGAAGATAGGATTTCTTTTTCTATTTTCACACAAATTAAAAGATTTAATTAATGTATGTTAGAATTATAAATTTTACATGCATTTTTCTAATATACCACTACATTGAACAACAATGCTATCTTCATTCCATAGAGATAGACTTATTTCTATTTTCACACAAATTTAAAAAAATAATTAATATAGTTAAAATATAAATTTTTCTTATATTTTTTTCTAATATACATCTACATTATGTAATGGTTTAAATATGATTTGTTTATATTTGTTCATAGTAAGGTATATTAAATAGGGACATATTAGAAAATATATATATATACTTTAAATAAGAAAAGTTGCATATAATTTGAGATAGATGAAAAAAGAAATCAAACCTATCTCCACAGGACATAGTAGTTATATTTGTTGATAAAAAGACGCCCCCAGGGCAAATCTCCCAGTGGCAAAGGGGAGGGCGGTTAGGACTCAGCGCGGTAGTGTGCAGAGTTCGATTTCCCGCAAGGTGGAATTGGCTTTGTTGCAAGCGGGAGTTACCATAGGGTTAATAGTCCAAGCCTATCCATAAGCTCTCCACCCTGACTCCTGGGAAGCACATCCTGTGATTTACCTCCTCCACGATGGTCCAGGACAGGGTCGGTGGGGGGACCCTCAAGGTTGGNAATTGATTTTGTTGCAAGCGGGAGTTACCATAGGGTTAATAGCCCAGGCCTATCCATAAGCGCTCCACCCTGGCTCATGGGAGGCACATCCTGCGATTGACTTCTTCCACGATGGTCCAGGACAGGGTCGGTGGGGGGACCCTCAAGGTTGGGGTTCAACCTTTATATTTGTTGATAAAAAGACACATTAAGTATGAGTATACAATTAATACATTAATTATACTCTCAACAAAGAAAGTGACCCATAATTTGAGACAAACAAAAAGGAAAGCAAACATATCTTATAAGATGGAGGAAATATGTTAAATAAAATATGAGAAGAAATAAATATATATATTTTTTTTTTATACAAGCAAAATGAATAGCAAAAAATAAAGAAAAAAAAAACATTGTTGAAGTACATAAAAAATTTGACGCTTTAAATCTAAAAACTACACTCTATAATACATAAGATATTTTAAAACATTCTTTATTTTAATTTTTTAAGAAGAGTGTGAGCTTGACTCTTCAAATTCACTATATTATTCTTAATTTACAATCAATGCATTTAACAAAGCACATTTTTCAATACTCTATTAATTGAATTATTTAAATTATATTTGAATTGATTGATCATTGACATATAAAAGAATATATGTTAAACAAATTATAAGGAGAAATCAAAAATTATTTTTTAGAAAATCAAAATAAAAAGTATTGTTTTGAGTGCATAATTTTTATTTATTTTTACTCTCTATTATACATAATATGTTTTTTTATAAATAACTTTTCATTTTATTTTGGGTGGCGGTGGTGATTGTATCTATTTGTATATTTATTTTGGTGTAGGTATATGTGTTGTTGTGGTCGGTGGTTGTTCAATTTGGTTGGCGACTCGACAGTGGTGTCGATGGTAACGGTGGCAAAAAAGTTCGTCGGCTCGAGCTCGGTTGTATCGAGCTAAGGCCCGAGCCGAGCCTACCAATTTAAAAAAAAAAAATTAAATTTGTTTTAAGGCAGCTTGTAAAGCTACCGCTGCCTTGCGTACAAGCTGCCTACAGTAAGCAGCTAAAATAAGCTGCCTTTGTAGGCAACAAAGGTTGCCTGCAACCTTTATATATATATAAAAAAAATTCAAAAAATCCGAGCCGGCTCGACCCACTAAGGCTTGGGTGGAAAGGTCGAGCCGAGCCTCATTTTTTTAGCCAGGCTTTGCTCGGCTCGGTTCGGGCCCAAAAAAGCTCGAGCTGAGCCCAAGCTTTTTTTTCCCGACTCGGGCTTGGGCTCGACTCGTTGACATCGCTAGCAGGTGGTGGTGGCTGTAGCGATTTTCAGGGGTAGGGTGAGAAATAGAGTGTGTGAAAGAGAGAAGAAATAGATACAGAAGGCCTTTTATTTTTTTTGTTTTTCGTTTATTAGTTAATTTTATATTAAAATCTTGAAGTTACTATTTTTCCCTTTTTGTATTTTGTCAAATTTTAATATTCTGGTCAACTAACGATCAAATGGATGAATTTTCACCCATTTGAAATTCAAGTGCGAATTTTTAAAAGGTTTGGTACTGTAATGACACAAATGAAATGTTAGTGAAAGACAAAATGAAATGTCAACTCAATTTTTTGTCCTATAACTCCTAACCCGAGAGTTAAAAGTTTTATTAGTCATTTAGGGTGTGTTTGATGTATATTATTGGAAAAAAGGTATTTTAAATAGTGATACGATAAAAAATATGTGGTTAAAAAAGTAAGAAAAAATTATTGATATGATAAAAAATAATATTTTATTGAAAAAAATATGGTTGAAAATGAGTTTTGATATTATTTATTTTAAAAGAATGTGTATCAAACACGAGCTCAACTTATATTTTCGTTACACTTTACTTATTAAATTTTAAAATACTTTTCAGTGCTTATTGAATTTAAACACGTTGCATTTTATCTTTCACTCACCATATTTTCATTAGTTTTCGAATTTTAAAATACCTTCATCATTGAATTTAACATGTTGTACTTTATTACCCATTTACCATATTTCATTAGTCATGGAATTTGTATATCTGTCACACTTTAATCATTGAATTTTAAAATATTTTTAAGTGAGTATTGAACTTTATTGACTTAATCCCATTGTTCAAAAATTAAGATTTTTGAAGTTTTAAATATTGTACACGTACTTGTGACAACTCTAAAAATCATATTTTGAGTCTTGATTAATTTTATTAACTCTAAATTGAAAATTTTATTGCCTATTTGAGATATTTGTTTTTTTTCTTGTTTTGGGTCTATGATCTCAATCAAAATAAATAATTTATTTCTCTATTTAATTTTTTCGGCGTAATGGAAGATTTTCATCTAAATTAATTATTTATGTCAAATTGAAGTTAGCATTCTTTTTTCCCCCTTTGAGCATAACTTTTGACGACCAGATAAATTTTATGTTTTTTACAATATCAATATTCTTGTCTTAGACCCCGTTTGATACCATTGATTTTCCAAGGAAAATGGAAAATATTTTTCATTTTCTTACTTTTTACGTGTTTGATTGCCGAAATTTTACCTGAATTTTTTTTCTCACTTTTTCTCACACGTGCACATTTTCCTTGTTTTGGTTGAAATCACTTTCCCACATTTTAGGTAGGTTTTCATTTTCCATTTTTTTTGGATAATTGAAAAAAATTCTAGACCCAATGATAAAAAAATTTATCACTTTTATTGACAATTTTCATATAAAATAAAGTCAAACGAATGGTATTCGGCATGATAAAAAAAATTTTTTAATTTTTTTGGCAAGTGAAACAAATTTTAGACCCAATGGTAAAAGAAATTATCACTTTAACGGACAATTTTCATGAAAAATAAAGTCAAATAGATACCAAACTTTTAACATTTTTCAGGTGAGAATTATACCAATCAAACACAATTAATTACAATTCTCAGTAAAACAATTTATAGGCAATTCAATTCCTTAGAATTCATTTTCTTTCCACCCATTTTTCACATTTACAATCAAACAGACCCTTAGATAGACAACCTCACTCTCTAGTTGATATTTATTTTATTTTATTTTTGATCTAGGTGGAAACTTAAAGAAAATCTATTTTAACCATTTGAAAATATTTTAAACTTCAGTGAGTAAAGTGTAACAAAAGTATAAATTTGATGATTAATCAAATATGTGAACATTCGAAAGTATTTTAAAATTGAAAAAAGCTGGTGTGACAGGGGTGGGGACCTAACCAAAAACAGGGGCGACACGTGTCGCCCCTGTTTTTGGTTAGGTCCCCACCCCTAACTATCTAACCGGTGTCTTTTACGAGACCGTGAATTAAAACATGATTGGAGAGGCACAATCAAACAAACGACATAGACGAGACGTCTCCTTCACGCTGTTTGATTTCTTCGCCACAAAAACGCGCCACGTTCTCTTTTTCTCCTACTGGATTATTTCACCGCGTTGCATTTTCCGCAAGGCTTGTCGTTCCCAAAGTTATAGCACACTATCAATATATGTACAACTAGTCAGAAACCCGCGTCATTTGTTTTTCTCTGTTCTTTCACGTCTTTTCTTATGATTTTATTCTTCAACTTTTTGTGATATACGTGTTCTTGATTTGTTCGTCCCTTTTACTTTCCGCATTTACGCGGTTGTTTCGGTTGTGTTGAAATTTTGTTAGTTTGTAGAATTTGAAATTGGCATTTTTCACTCGACGTTCTGTACTATGTATAAACTAGGCAAAAACCATAAAATCCAAGAAATTCAATATTTGGTAATGCTTAAAATAATGAGATAGTTAATGGACTTTCTTTACTAGGTTTAATGATTAAATATTTGCTTGACTTTTGTGATTTGAGTTTTTAATTGTTTAATCATAAATTGAAATTTGTAGTTTCCTAGGTACTTCCAGTAAATTGGACATTTTCTATTTAAGGAGGAAGTTAAGGAAGCTTAAGATTAGCTGCCTTTAGAAGTCTTGGACATTGATTCTTTAATTAGTTGAGCTTTTAAGGGTAGAGAATCTCGCCTTTTGATGTTATCGAAACGATTTCTTAGGGACGGGGGTGACGAGGGTTCTGAACTTGCAACCGGAGAAAATAAACGCCGGCATATAATTGCAAGGTGGGTGGATTAAAGCTTGATTCATTTGTGTTTCTCTTTTTATTTTTTGTCCCCTGATGTTTATGTATTTGGGTCTCTTCAGTGTTTTAAGAGGGACAAGGAATGGTCATTCACTGCAAGAATATATACCCAGATTGGAGCCCACCATTCGAAGCTTGGTATGATCTCTGCTCTTGTTACTGTAAACGTTTTACGTATTTCTGCTGTAAATTTGAATGTTTAGAAAGTGATGATTCGAGAAAAGTCTCTTCTTTTGTTTACTCTTTGTCCAGACGTTTGCTGAAAATTGAAGTTGGGTATTATCTCTGTTCTTGGAAGTTTGCCTGTTAACAGGACTGATCTCCTGCTCATTATATCTTGCCCACCGGCGGTGATGTGGGTATTTTAGATCTCACTTGTGAGGTGGCAAGATATAATGGGCAAGATATTTATTTACTCAAAAGACTTGTTGCCTTTTTGCACTTTCTAACTATTTATAACATTTTTCATAAATTGTCACGAGTTACCATATTTGACCTGCCCTTGGATGTCAACAGTGACCCTGGGATGTCCTCATGATGGTAGTTTATGTAATTTGTTATTGTTTTTGCAAAATTTACTTCTTCTTTTTTTGTGAAGAAAACGTGTGGAATTTAAACTTAGCTATAAAATTTTAATCATATTCAAGTCATTGATAAGCTTTTTAAATTTTGAATTTGGAGGTTAACGTTTTGGTATTTTTATTATTATTGAATTCTTATTTCAGATGTCTTTATGAGAAGAAGTGACTGATGTGTATGTTAGATCGCCTTTTTTTTTTTCCTTAAAACTTTTTATATTCATTAATCCCTTTGAATCGCTGTATGATAGGTTCGTGAGGTGGTGGACCATGCAATCCAACGGTCACTGAGGTTAGTTCATACAGCAATTATTGTATTGCATAGATGTTTTGCATCATCTGTGGTTCTTCGTCCCTTTATCAAGCTATCATGTCATAAAACACTTATTAGATGTCATTTTCCATGGGATTATTTAGAATGTAATAATGACCTACTGGGATTAGTTTCTTGAATTTATGCCTTTATATTGACAAGTAGCTTACTTATCTATTGATCCTACCTTCTTTTCAAGTTAAATAGCACTTTGATACTCTTATCTACTAAAAATGTTTTCTTCAGATCCTCGCAATGTTCTGGATCAAGGAACTTGCAGTTGCGTTTTGACAGTAAATTGCCTTCAACCCTGTTCACATTCAATAGGGTGGTATCTGAGGGGAAAGGCCCTGTGAAGATAGTATTGTATGATTCTGTTTCTCAGAAAGTGATAACATCTGGACCCCTATCTTCAATAAAGGTCAACCTTATCGTGGTTGATGGTGATTTTCATTCCGATGATCGAGAAGATTGGACAGAGGAGGAGTTTAATAGCAAAATTGTACGGAACAGGGAAGGAAGAAGGCCGTTGGTGAATGGGGACTCAATAGTTTCTTTGCACAAGGGTGTAGGTTATATAGGCAATGTCTGTTTTACAGACAACGCAAGATGGACAAGGAGTGGGAAATTTTGTTTGGGAGCAAAAGCGCATTCAAATTCCACAGAAGTAAGAATCAGAGAAGGAATAAGCGAAGCCTTCAAAGTAAAAGATCATCGTGGAGAATGTGAGTATCTCTTCTGAACCATTCTTCCCTATCAAATTTTGTTCATAGTCACTTCAGACCTCTTTTTTGGTCAACATGTAATTGTAATTAAGTGATGCTTTAAGCAAATAATACGTTAATAACTACATGTCCTTCAAGTTGCTATGATATTTCCTCCAGTACATGAACATTTGTCTAATTTGTTGAAGCACGTTTTTCTTTCAAAAGTTTCTTGATGCTTCATGATGATGTGGAAGTTCTGAAAGATTTTTCTGTTAGATCAAAAAAAGTTTGATGATTCACCTATTCATTTTTATTTCTATTCTTAACAAAGTAATATATACACACTCAATTTCAATTCCATGATAGTTAATGGAGAAACTAACATATCATTATTCCTGTAGCATACCAGAAGCACTATCCACCATCCCTGGATGATGATGTTTGGCGCTTGGAAAAGATCGCTAAAGATGGTGCATCCCACAATAGGTTGGTTGAATGTGGTATACGCACTGTGAAAGATTTCTTGAGGAAATATATTATGGACAAGTTCTCTCTACGCGCTGTAAGATACTCATTCTTGATATCCTTGGTTCAACGTTAAATTTCATAAATGAATTTGAAACTGGGCTCTTTACGAAAAAATTTCCGTAAACCACCTGACCCAACGTGTTCAAATTATAGGAACTTCCTAAAATCTCCAACAAGACATGGGAGACAATCACTGGACATGCTACAACTTGTATGTTAGATAAGAAGTTATACACATATAGGGTTGCACAATGGACCGGGCTTTTGTTCAATTCCATCTACGAGGTTGTAGGAGTGACTTTTGATGGACAAACTTATCATTCTTTGGATAAACTCGACATGTATCAGATGGTTGGTATCTTCCTCCTCAAAGAGTAAAGTAGTTAAATTTTTGCTATAATATTAATAATTTTGAAAATTATGTCATTGCATGCATGTATGTTCCCTGCATCACTACGCAACTTTGGGACAACAATTGTCATAATTTGGATTATGTACTCTGGTAGTCACTAAGCTTTTAGCAAAGTTTCAAAATGCTCACTAAAACATCACGCTTTTCAAGTTATTGAACTTAATCTTTGTTACAATTTGATCACTCCATTAATATCCATTAGTTTGACTAATTGGACAAGGTGCGTGGCAATCTACTTATTTGTCAACTAGGCTGTCACATCAGCTTTTTTATTAGTCAGACCAATGAATACGTACGAAATGACTAAATTGTGAGACATTTAATATCCGTGACCAATTTGTAACAAAATGAAGTTTACTGTGAAATTTCACTAAAATTTCATCGGCCACTAATGTTTTCACCTGTTAAAACTTTGTCAGTCTCTGGCTGTTTTTCCAGTTTACCATAAATTGATTTGCTTTGACACAGAACTGAGGGTAGAATTAGATGTGAGGATGACTCCAGAATCTTTTCGTTGCTCGTCCAACTAAATTTGGTGTATAAAAAAGTAATTAAGTTCTGATCTGAGATATGAGTGACAGGATTCTTATGTACTTCTAAAATTGCTAACGTGTCTGCTTAGAGGTCGTATTTGTGTGCCATCATTTTGGTCTAAAATGGTCTTCTGATGTGAAACTGATTTGCCTTCCCTATTTTGTTGACAGCAAGTGGTGGAAGATTTGAAGAAGCATGCTTATAAAAACTTAAAAGACTTGGTCTCATTTGATGATCAGACAGTTGTCAGCTCCCCAATGCTAATGTCAAATCTTGAATCAGCAGACGATTTTAGCCATCCTAGCTTGTTTCTTCAGAGTTCTAATATCCTCATCGAACAAGGTAAATATGAACCTTTTTGACTGTTGATCCATCTTTTTAAAGAATTGAGCTGGAGTAAAACTTTAACCCTTGTAAGATTTTACATGCAAGTCACAGATATAAGAGGAGTTACTGGCTTTGAACAGTGATCTTCCGCCCTTCTTTTCCCAGCCTATAAAATTTTGGAGTTTCTAAACTAATCTTCATTTTACAGATCAACTGCCAAGAAAGATTAATTCTGCTCATACAACTTCACCTCCATCTAACTGTGAAGTGGGATGGGATAATAGTTCAATTGATGTTTCTTTTGGGGAGAGAGCTCTCCAAATGCAAGGTTTCAGTTCAACATTGGGAAACCTTTCTGGGATTAGTAATTATCAAAACGGATTCCTTGATGGAGGGCATACATGGGCTTCTGGAGTTAACTATGGGGTCTCACATCAGTTGATGGACGATCCATCAATGAGCAACAATTTCCAGGTTAAGTCATCAACGTGGCAAGGGAATGGATTGTTTCTTGGTCCAACCAATCATGATATTGGTGTCTTTTCTTCAAATTCGGGATTCCATGTGCTCAGAAACGGAAAGCCCAGAACAAGTTGGTGCAAGGTTCTGGCAGTGGTGAAGTGGCGGATATTGGTTAGGCGAAATGTGGCTGCTCGAAAAAGGAATAACTTCTATGACTACATGTAAAAGGATATTGGTTAGGCGGAATGTAGCTGCTTGGGAATGGAAAACCTTCTACAGCTACATGTAGATCTCTTAACTTTTGATTCTTGGCTATCACTTCCAAAGTAAGAGGCAGGCTTTTTTCTTCTGAAATTGTACATTAGGTTGCTAAATAAGTTTGTATCTTAAAGTGCATGTTTGGTATGACAGTATTAAACCATACTGGGCATGACAATAGACAAGATTTTGGCTTCTTTTCTTCCTTGATACTGCCCTGTATGTTTAATCAAACTTACCAAATACGCCATAAGATAATAGTCTTGTTGTTACCCTTTGCGTCAAGTGCAAGAAAGGGATTTTGTGTATACATAGTTCTACTGTGATTATAGCTGTGTCTAGACGATGCCTCAGTGAAGTATTTACATGCCAAATGATCACGTTTTCAAATAAATGTCGAAATCTGTTAAGGTTCATATTCACCGTATTGTATTGACATCTTTCCTTTACATTTCTGATATCTAGCTAGTACTGAGGATTATGATTAAGTTTGCTGTTATTTGGAAGAAGGTAACTGGAAATTCAGTGGAAGCCTTTGAAAAGTTGTACAGTGTTCTTGCAATAAGGATAGAAAAAAAATACAGAGAACCATTTTGCAGGTATTCTTATCTATTTATTTATTTTTTCAAGATTCTCGCCTTTCATAGCAATACGGTCCTTAGTAAATGGTTTCTATATATAAAAAAGTTTTATCCAACACTAGTTTAGGTTGTCATACCTGATAGGATCAATTATGGACATTTATCATTTAATGTTATATAGTTGCTATCTAGAAAGAAATGTAAAAACTAGAAAAAAATAAAAATAAAATAAAATCATTATCTCTTGAGGGTCGTAGCAAAAATATAAGGCACTGTTTGATTGCCAGATTTTCTATGAAAAATGTCACATCCGAGACAAACGAATTCCACTTTGGTTGTTTGATTGAAATGTGGAAATGGAAACCGAATTCTAAGGTCAACCACTTTAAACTGTATTTTTTTTTATTTTCATGGAAAACGAATTCCTATAAATTTGGTGGGTTTTTATTTCCAAGTAACATATAATTGAAATTTATTTCCACATTTGCCTATCAAACGAACTCTAAACTTCTTGTGAGTAAAAAGAAGTATAGAAAGCATGCACGTCTGCATGGGTGGATAGAAGGGAGTCCCAGCCCAAATAGAAATTTCAAGGAGAAAAATTATACCCACCTGTTTTTTTGTTATCTTTTGTGAGGAAACTGTAAAAAATGTCACTTTTAAATACTTATTTGCAAAAATGTTCAAAATTTGTTCAATATCCATTTTACTATAATTTAGACCAAAATGCCCACACTTCAAATGTCAAGAGCTTCATGAAATATAGAAAACTCAAGTTCGTAACAAAATTTCATTCTAGACAAATGAAGTGTCAAATGTCGGGATAAATATAATCCAAATGTCGATAACAACTTTTAAAATGTTGATAACGTCATGAAATGTTAAGAACAACAACTATTAAACACAACTTTAAAATAGAAACAATATTTCAAATAAAAATTACTTTTTACCGTGAATTGTGGAAAGCCTAATAAACTCGCAAATTTGGATGAGATTAGTTTTTTGAAATGAAATTATATGATTTTTTTTTATGAATTGGAAGCATATAGTTATTTTTTAATATTAATGATTTTTCTACTTCACCTTCTTCATTCCTCCCCCCAAAATCACTGTTCAATAGCTAATAGATAATGAAAGCAAATGAATCCATTAAAAAAATTGCTTTACAAAGCCACTTCACAAAATGACGTGTACAGTCGAGATAATTTTCAAGTAGACGGCTGTGATTATTTTATAGCATTGGGCGCCAAAATAATGGGAGGAGAGAAGGGAAAAAATTAAAGAAGCAGTTGTCTGTAGCTGAAAACATTTTCTCTCTCCGACACCTCACCCAAATCTCAGCTCATCCTCTCCTCCAAACCCATTTCGTCTGTAGTTGAATACATCTTCTCTCTCCGGCACCATTTCCCCCGACGTGGACTTGTTTCTTTTAGGATTAGGCAGGCTAGAACTTGGTCAAAGACATTAGGTATTAGCTAGTATTAATGTACATTTTCATGGAAGTTACTTGTTCTTCTCGAATTTGTGAAATTGAAAAAAAAAAAATGCTTCATTTTTTATTAAGGGTATAATAGCCATCTTGGTACCAAATTTGTCATTTTCGTAAGAGTTATCAAAATTAGACATTTTTAAATTGACAAGTATGGAATTGGACATTTGCTTAAATTTCCTATTATTTATTTAAAAATCAGGTGCTAAGATTTTTATTTAAAAATTCAGGTTTGCTCCATCCACGACCTATTCTACAACCACTCGCCTATTTCTCTATGAAGAAGGGGAATCGGTTTTGATGGCCACCCCTCAATCTTTATTTGTGTAAAATGTCTTTGACCAAATTCTAGAATAAAATAAAATATAATTATTTAAAAGTATGAAAAGACTATTTTAACCTTTCTTGTAAAACCAATTTGAAGAATGAATTGGGTCTTTCATTCACATAAAAAATCATTTTCTTCTCCCAAATGAAAATTGAAAACCTTATTCTCTTCTAAAGTTTCAAAAATTGTCCTCTTCTTTAAATTTCCAAAACTATTTGTTCCCAAATTAGAGTTCTAGACTATCAAAACTCTGTGCCTCTATTTCTCACCTTTGAGACTTGTCCCTCAATCTCTCTGACCATCTCCATTTTTCTTAGCTTTGAGACTTGTCGGAACATCTTCAGGTAATGTCTTCCATGTGCTTGAATCTGTATTGTGTTTGCTTTCCCCCCTTCGTTTAGGGTTTAGTGGAAAAAGTGTAAAACAGGAGTTTTCATCAATCATTCTATTTTTGAATGTCTAGACCTGAATACCAATGGTGTGAACTTTGTGTTTCTGGATTTGATCCAAAAGTTGTCTGGAGTAATTTTTTTTATAACTTTTAACTTATCGAAAACAAAATATTTCTTGTAGATAAGGCTGTTTCAAGTAACAAATAGACCAACACTTCTAAATGCAATTGATACGTGTGTGTGTGTGTGTGGAAAGAACAGATTCTCGAGATGGAATTTTGCATACATTCTAAAATATAATAAAAATTACAAAACAAACTATTGGAGAATTATTTACTCCAAGGACCACTCTAGGATACCTTAAATTCCACGAAATTCAAGTAAATCTGACTATGCACCAGACCTCCTGATTTTTCACAGGTTTGAAAGATACTGGATAATCCATAAGTTCCGCGCATAAGAAATATAGTACACTAACAATTCCAACAATTGGATTGATTGTAGATTTTTTTGAAGTTGCAGATGATAATCTCTATTTATTGTCAAAATGATCGTGATTATATGATTCCTTCGAACTGCTATAATATATGCAACTTGGATTGATCTGATTGTTAATTTCCCTAACCAATCATATTGAAACTCAATTAGCATGATGCATTTATTATTATTTCCTTCATTTTGTTGATAGTTAAACATGATGTGCTTAGCTATGAGGATCATTGATGCTATCTAATTTAAAACACGCATTAATCTCAAGTTAGGCTTTAGCTAGCTTCTTTTGTTTTCTAGAGGCAATCTATTAATAGAACTCTCAGTCAGATTTATTGCATATCACCTTTGTTTCTAGTTTTTTATGTGTGTTTGCAATATGTACATAATTTATTTTTTCGTATCGGAAATCTGTATGCTTAACTTGGTTTATATTGTTTATGCATCTTGTTCGTATGTACTTTACTGTCATCAGTTGTTCTAATATTTGTACATATTTTATAATTTACAGTGCCGTGGAGAAGATTCAAGTTGACACTACAATTACAACAAGATGTAGACTACAGATAGTACAAGATGTTTATAAGAAGCTAGATATAAATTACAAAAACAAGCTCTGCGAGAGCTGCTTCAGATCTCTTCTTAGATTGAGGGATATAAGGTTGGTTTCACAGGTTATACACCGATTATTATTGTGAAAGATGAAGACCAGCAAGAAAGAAGAAGTATAGTTTAAGATAGGACACAAACGAACAAGATTTGGATTGAAAGAATTTGTTTTAGTGACGGGCTTAAATGTGAGTAATGATAACAACGTAGATAAGACTTTGTGGGCGAAGTGTCGGATCATGAAGAATATTTTAAGAAAAGTGTAGGAAAGATTACAAAGAGAGATGCTTATAATGCATTTGTAGGTTGCAAGAAAATAAAGAGCGACAAGTATAAGTTGGGATTGATCGTAATCTTGGCGTACGTCCTGTGGGCTACAGAGGAAAACACCTACATTGATTTATGGTGGCTAGATTTGGCAGATGATTTGGACAGGCTCGAGAAGTATCCATGGGGAAAGTTTTCAATTGAATAGATGATGAATGCTTTCAAACGTAAAATGGGAGGTAAATTGAAAAATCCGAAAGTCGGATGAGAGTCGTGTTGTCGGTATTCGTTGCACGGATTTCCCCTCGCTATAATAGGATGATCAAATAATACACTTGTATTATTTCTTATATATAAATTTGTGTCGTAAGATAATAATGTTTGTTTTACAATAGATTTGGGCATTCGAAGTGATTCCAACTTTGGGAATGAAGCATGCTACGAAATATCTAGCTGTAATTCCAAGAATGGTCACTTGGGAAATACCGAAGAGGTTAGAATATGCCGCCATTGATAATGTGTTCAAATTGAAAGAGGTAGATCGCCTTTTTTTAAAGTTTGATGGAACAAATTGTGGAATTATCTTAACAAATGACTAATAATTTGCACGATTTAATATTTGTAGTTGAAGGTTAATTCTACACTGATTCCCACTGAAATTGAACTAAGTATGTCTATTGAAAAGAGTTGATGGTGATCGTGGGAGAAGATAAGGCTTAGCATGATGTCGAGCTACATTATGCATTCTACTAACACTCTCCTAGAGCATTTAACCACCACCGACATCTCATGAGATGAACATAGCAAATTTATTGAGAATGAAAATGGAAAAACTTGAGGAAATGCTACAAGTAGTTATATCAGCTCGACTTGATCGGGTGGAGAAAAAGGTTGATAGGTTGGTTGCATTGGCTATGGTAGGTCGATTCCATTCAACAACTATTGCATTTGATGGTGTCATTAGTAGCATAGCTTATGTACCAGATTATAAACCGAAGGGTAGGTTGAAATATGAAGCTGGATTTAATGATGTGACGGATGTGCCTGCAGATGAAAGAAAGTTGGAAGAGTTTGAGAATGACCTAAAAGCCCAAGATAGGCTAACCAAGAGGGGGTTAAATCGGTTATTAATTTTTTTTCGTTAATTACTCAAG
>CAIGRQ010099300.1:0-12674 GCA_903798375.1 Fraxinus sp. D2006-0159 | reverse complement strand
CCAATAAGAGAATTAAAACACAAAACACCTTTTGAAGTATTATTTCTTTATTTCCTTCCTTTTTTTTATCTTCAAGTATCTTAATTAGAAATTAAAAAATGTACATCTCCTCCACGTTGTCTTTCCTTATCAATGGTGTCCAGCATGGCCCTATAGTCATGCATATAGGAGGAGAACTGACCATGAGCTATCTGAATTTTATTTTGGAGCCGTGTAGTGCCAAAAGTGATGAGTAGATGCAAAGAATTTTGAAATCGAGTCAGGACCATTGAGATGTTCCAGAACCACATTTAGTTCTTGAGTCTTTCTCGTGAAGATCCACATGAACACCTCATAATTCTTCGAGATTTGCACTACGTTCAAGATCAATGGAGCATTAAATGATGTTGTTCGCCTCAGATTATTCTCCTTCTCGCTGAGAGACAAAACAAAAGCTAGGCTACTTTCATTTCGTTTAGGGAGCCAACGATTTGGGATGATGTAACGAAGAAATTCCTATCAAAATATTTCCCTCGTGCAAGAGCTCTTCAATTGAGGAATGAGATTAGTGTCTTCAACTACTAGCAAATGAGTCATTCTATGATGTATGCTAGAGGTGCAAGGACCAATTGAAAATGTCCAACTTATTAGAGGCCAGGCCAGTGGGGATGTGATGTAGCGTAGCGGAAGCAATAAAATAATTATGAACGAGCATGCTATCTAGATTTCGTTGACTTCAAGGGAATACAGGAACACAATCAGATTCTAGTTTATGTTGATTTCTAAGAATACCAAAAATCTAGACGTCGGACTCTTCGATTCGTACACGAAATCAAAGAATTGGACTTGCTGATTTTTAAATATCAAAAATGAGAATTTAAGAAATTGGATAAAATCTCAATAATTAATATTTCAATTCAGTTTCCACTCGATTAATTGTCATAAGGCTTACAACTCACATTTAAAAGTAGTAAATAAAATTTGGATAATAACTGAACTCCTAGATTTCCACTAACTCTAAATAATGATAAAATTAAAGATAATGACTAACTCTAAATGGAATTAAAATACAATACATAGATATATTGCCTAAATTAAATTAAAATCATCCATATCCAATCTTCATCCTCCAATAGAGCATTTTCCCATGTCCTATTATATTGAACATCACTCCAATGTATACTCCTGAATTTATCTCATTCTTAAGACCTCACCGCCAATATGCATCATTTCTTCTACTTCAAAGCCACTTCGAGATTGAGATGATTGATTAATTGGTTGAAAAATGTTGAAAGTCACTTGTTCATCTTGCACCCTCAAAATCAGCTCATCTACCTAAACATGTGTCAAGCTCCGCTAGCAACGGGCTTGGCACAGCTTTTCCTAAAAAAGCTCCAGGGACGGCCGCCCCATAGCTATGGGCAGCTGCCCATATTTTCTTTTAACTTGTATATTCTTTTAACTTTTCAATACCAAATTGTGCGGCAAGTCTCTTAACTTCATGCCATTAGTCCCACAGCTTTCGATTTCATCCATTTTATTCCATAAAGTTCCAAGTATTTACTAGTTCGTCGTCCACTTCAGGTTTTTGTAAACTCTTCTCCCTTGCCAGTTTGCTGCTTTCGAGCAATTTTGGTCCCTGAGCTTCAAACACACATAACTTTTTATCTTAACTCTAATTGTGATCTTTTTTTTTTTAGATGAACTCCAAATTCAATTATACTTTCATTGATATATCGTTTTCTTAGGAAATTTTCGTAGAAAAGTTAATGCTATAATTTCCTCACATGCTCTGTAAGTTCCTCGCATTTCATCTTTTGGTCTTTTGCGCTCCAATTATTTTCATTTGCTTATTTAATCATTGGGACCTACAAAAGCAATATATACACAAATTAAGTAGAGATCAGTTCAAATAAACAATATAATGTAAGTTCAAAAGTCTAGATAAGCTTGTTAAACACACTTGCTATAACTCCTTTGATTTTGTTATTTTGATTTATGGTATAGTCATATGGATGGTAATGGATTAGTTTGTCGTCTAAATTTATTTATTTGGTCATAGTTATTGGAAGTGTTATAAATTCTTCATTATTTGAAATTATTGAATTTCTCTATATATCCATTTGGTTGGTGGTGCATAGGTTTTTAAATCAACAAGATAAGTGATCGAGCTTATAAGGCTTTTGTTTTAAAGGTTGTAAAGCTTGTAAAGCTTTTGCCAGGATGTTTTGTTTTTTAATAAACCAATTTCAATTATTTTTAAATTTCCTTTATTTACTCTTATAGTTTTATTTTATTTTTTTCCATAAACATTTAAAGTGTATCCTTGTAAACAACTGCCACAATGTGTAAAAACTAAAACAAAAAAGGAGGAAAAGAGAAGAGTTAATAAAGTGCTCTTGATATATTCGTCACTAAAGCACAAAACGTTCGACTATGTACTTGAAACTATAATGAAAAATTTAGCTAATGATAAAAATGAGAACGATGAAAATGAAGTTGTTGATGACCAAGTACATAAGCAATATTATTCAAATGAAGATGTAGGTGAATCAGGTGATAATAAATCCATTTCATCTCACATTTATCATCCAAAACCTTGGGATAATCTTGATATAAAATTTAGAGATTTGTTAGTAATAAATTTTCGTGCAAGAGATCTTTCATTGTGTGAAAGTTGTCAAGCTAGTTTTAGCAATCCAATAAGTTGGAAATTTTGAATTTTTAGTAGTTATGATTGTATGGTATGAGATATTGTATGTTGTTAACTTAATTAACAAACATTTGCTATCATATTATATGCTTATTGACGTTTCTATTGAAATATTGAAAGGGTTGATTGCTTTTTTTTAAAATATAGCGGGTGGATTCAATGATACCACAATTTTTGCTAAAGAAATTGGTACTAAAAATGCATTTCAAGTAAAATGTATCATTGTTAGGAAGAAACATTTTGATGATTGCCACTATAGAGAATGCACTATCACCTCAAGTATATTTTCGAACCAATTATTTCCTTTATATATATTGATTAAGCTATTGTATCATTGAAAAAAAAAAACTTTAGCTTTCTTGTGAGAAGTTGAATACCATGGATGATGCTAATTTTAAACCATGTTGTGATCATCTTAATATTGTTCTAAATCATTGAATTATTCTGATCTTGATGGCTATGATTTGTTTCAAGATATAAAAATTTTGCAAAATTGTTTTACCAAAGAAACAAAGGTAGATTTTCATATATTGACTTACTTGAAAGATTGGATGGTTTTCCAAATATATTTATTGCTTATAAAATCTTATTGACCATTCAAGTGTTGTACAAAAACCAAAAAAATTAATTAAAATTGAAATTATTGAAATTTTACTTAGGATCAACAATGTCAAAAGAAAAATTGAATGGGTCGGTTTGATATTTACTCTACAACAAAAATGACATTTTGCATGTTGCAAAAAGGGGTTTATCACAATATTCTTGTCATTGGTTATCATATTTGAGATTTGACAATATACTATCAGGGATTGGCTCGGAGCAATCAAGCTCAAAGAGCACTATTGGGCAGAGCTTCTCAATATTTTTTAAATGCATATTTCTAATGTCGCCTTTTAAAACGTTCATTTACTGTTGCGAAAAAAAAAAAAATTGCAACGCTTATTGACCGTTGTTAAAAAATTATTCTATAGAAACATTCGGTGACGATTGCTGAAACTCTTAATATATAGCATTTTTCAACATTCATTGATTCTTACAAAAAGTTTTGCTTTTTGCAACATTCTTTGAATGTTGCGAAAACTTTCAGTTTTTGCAACTTTTTTTAAGCATTACAACGTTCAATGTTCTTACTGAAACTCTTAATATATAACATTTAGCAACGTTCAATAATTGTTTTTGCAGCGTTTGTTGACTGTTGCAAAAAGTTTCATTTTTCAATTTTCATTTCTCTCTCTCTCTCTAAATTGGAATAAATTGTACCATAGATTGTGAGTCGTTGAATTATATAAAACAAGAATCTCTCCCAACTAGGCATGAAAGGATCCAAGTGGCTCTTAATGGAGGCAATGGTGAATTCAGTGGCCCTTATTGATCTTAATTTTCTTAAAAAGGAATGCGAGTTTTCTTCTAGAAAATCTAGAAGAAATTACATTTATCGGATTTGCTTCATTCAAGGTTTACACTCAGTATTTTGTGGCATTGCTACTTTTGGAAGTTCTGAAAGTGCTTTCAAGATTTACTTGTACTTTTTTCATGATATACAAAAAATAAAACTAAAAATAAAATCTTTAAGTGATATGTTTTGTTATGTATAACTGGGGATTAATATAATAGCTTTATGCTTATTTCTTAGTTAAATATAAGAAGAACACTCATTTAGGTTTTACAGACACCAAAAATATCAGCCTAGTCCTGCGAACAAAAGCTAAAAATATTTGTGTTTAGTATTTTTTGTTTTGCACTAAGCTTGTATTGAGAATTTGTGACCAATATTAATGTATTTTTATGCTTCTATTTAGGATTTTAGACCAATTCATTTATGTTATAACTTTTTTGAAAGACATTATTTATACTGCAAGGTAAGCTGTGGTTTGTGATCAAATTGAACAGCAAAAATGGTTTGTTTTGGAATTTGATTTCTTTTGAAAACACACCAAAAATCACCAAATTGAACCGTCTTCACCATACATTTAATGTAAGGAGTCCTCTTTAATTTCATGAGAAATAAATATTTTTTTGTGTACATTAGTGATTAGTCATCTCTACCTCCAAGATAGTGTGGGCATTTTTTTTTTCTATTTTTTTGTGGTTGAAAATAGGTTATCACTAAAATTATAACGAAATTTAATATAAGTCATCTAAGAGCATATCCAACAATGCTCTTTGTTATAAAGAGCATATTTTCCTTATAGAGAACATCTTGATCAATTTTCAAAATAAGGGATAATTTTTTTTTATGAAAGTCCAACTCTGTATTTATTGTTGATTTTGCTTGTTTCAATAAGTATTTATGATTCAGCGTTTTTTATCATCTTTTCCACTAGATTTCCTCCTAATAATTGTATCTAAAGTAGTGAATCGTTTCTCTATATTTGGATAGTTAAGTCCACTCTATTCTAATTCTTAAAAATAGAGAGTTTGCTGAGCTTCTTAAGATGAGGATCGGCTATAAAGAGGATATAACAAGTAAAGAGCCTGTTGGATATGCTTTAAACTTGTTTTTAATCCTACTGAGTCACTTAACCAAAACGTTAATTAATGTCAAAACACATTGATTTGCTGTGTCTGGTGGTGTTGTCTTTGTAATCAAGTTAGACCGTCATGTCCGCTTTTCAGCTAATTGAATATATATATATATATATATATATATGGAGTGGCTAAATTGTACCAAATCCATTCCAAAAAAAAAAAAGGAAGTGCAGCAATTCTAAGAGATCTAAAAGACAACCAACAAAGAAATATTCTTGTGATGATATTATAAGATTTGAACACAATTGTGGCAGAAGCTCTTTATTATATAGAAAAGTTTTGAAGATAATATATACAGGTATAAGCATTGCAATAGAGGAAAAGCCTATGCTAATTACATCAGTCACAGTATTAATCAGAGGAGATTTCTGTGCTTTATTTCTGTGATTAATGGCTGTGTAATTAACTTATGGTTAATCCGGAAATTCTAGGAGCCTAATCCGCTGAATTGCTGGCATTGTCAGTGGGATTGTCTTCCAGATTTTCTCCATGATAAAATATCCAGAGGCTTGATATTTGGAATGGTTGGCATGATCGATGGGATTGTGATTCTTGACATGCCCCCTAAAAGGCTAAAACTGGTTTGTGAGTGAGAATGGACACCAAGTTTGTTTTAAACTTTTGAAATGAATCCTCGGCTAATGGCTTTGTGAAGATGTCCGCTGGTTGAAACAAAGAGGGAATATATTGTGTGACATGATTTCCCATTGAAACTTTCTCCTTACAAAATGATAGTCAAGTTAAATTTCCTTCAACCGTGCATGAAACTTCTGATTAATCGACATGTGAAGTGCACTGACGTTGTTGCAAAACACAATTTGCTGATTGAGCTAATGTAACCCCAATGTCTCGGAGAAGGAATGTGAAACATTTTATTTCAGCTATTATGGAAGCCATGGATCTGTATTCAGATTCAGAACTAGAACGAGACACGGTAAGCTGTTTCTTTAAACACCAAAAAATGTAGTTCACACCAAGAAATGCGCAAAATCCTGTTGTGCTTCTTCGCGTAGTTGGACAACTAGCTCAATCTGCATCACTAAAGGCATGAAGATCGTAGGACTTTGAGCAATACAGCGAACACCAATATTTTTTGTGCCATTTAAGTATCTCAAGATACGGTTTGCTGCTTTCAAATGAATGAGTGTGGGATTGTTGAAAATTTGGGTAACCTTATTGACTGCATAGATGATATCTGGCCTCGTGAAAATAAGGCATTGGTGGGAGCTCCTACTATGCAGTCGAAACAATATTACATCTACAGGTTCTGAATCACAAGGACGTGCTTTGTCTTTGATTGTCATCAGGGTAGCAAATGTATTCAACCATCTATGTGTTGTGAAATAGAGCCCGTGTTCTGCTGAGAAAAGAATAAACCATCAGAAAAAGGTTTCACTTTCCACTCCAAGAAAGTTATGTAGTGTACCAAGGTCCTTAATTGTGAACTCCTGGCGAAGCTTTTCAATTTAATTTTGAACAAATTCATGGTTTCTCCCTGAGAACATCATCTATGTATATGAGAATAATAGCAGTGATTTCATTGGTGTGATGAACATGTTAGGTTTTTGATATAATTGGCAAATTTGTGAACAAAATGGACTAGATTTAATGCGTTGTAAAAGTCAAGGAGTAAGTTGCAAATATTATAAAGTGAGTTGTATTAGGTCTAGGGTTCGAGAATAGAAAAGAAGGAAAAACGACGTCGCAATTTCGCTAGACAGTCGTCAAGACTTTGCTCGAGCAACGCACCGTTGCTCGCCTGTCGTCCAGCTTTCGCTCTAGCGACAAGGTTATTCGAAAAAATTTAATTTCGCGTTTATAAGACTTTTTGTCTGCTCATTCATTCCTAAACCTAGAGTATAAATACTAGAACGCCTCTGAACGTCTTTTCAAAAGGTTTAAAAAGAAAAAAAAAAAAAACTGATTACTTCATATTCTCTCCATCCTCATCCATAGCTTTCAACATTCATTGTTTATTGTCTCCAAGGCAATGAAAACATCAAACCTACAATCCAAATACCAAATTGCTACTTTCTACACATATGTCAGAGTATTGAAGATCAAAGGAAGGTGACTGGAGTTCCAGTTGTTGGAGAACGCAGGGTTTTTCGTTGATCCATAGGAAATAGATGAATTCATAAAGTCGAGAGTTGGTGCAAGAGTGCGCAATCCATGAGGGCTTTGAAAACTGCAGCTGGAAGTTAGTGCATGAGCACGCAATCCATGAGAGCTAGGGAATTGCGGTAGTCATGAGATAATTAATAGTGACTTGTTGCTAGTTAATTATTAAGTTTTAATTTCAAATAATCACCTATTCACCCCCTACCCCAGGTGTAGTTTGGGTCGAATCTCATAATTTCAGAACAAATAGTGCAGCATCGGATTTGCTTCAATAAAAGAAAGCCAAGTTGCAGATGACATCGAGAAAGAAGACCGAACAAGCATGAGAAAGCCTACTTAAATCCATAGAGTGATTTTTTAAACAAGCAAACTTAGTCGGGTTCGGTAGAGTCAATGAATTCCGGCAGGTGGTCCATATAAACAGTTTCTTTGAGGTTGCCATGCAAGAATGAGTTTTTAACATCAAGTTGCCTCATTTTCCATTTAAATGACGAGCTGAGAGCAATGACTAACTGGATGATTGTCGGTCGGACTACCGGACTGCAGGTTTCGTCATAGTCAAATCTAGAGATATGTGTAAATCCTTTTGCATCCAATCGAGCCTTGAAGCAATCAATGGTTCTATCCTCCTTGATTCTAATACGATCAAACCCACTTCGTACCAACAATACTAATTCCAGGAGGCCTAGGGACTAACTTCCATGCATTATTGGTTTTTGAGAGCAGAAATTTCATTTTTCATGGCTTCGATCCAGCGTGGGTATTTCAAGGCTCCTTTGTGAGATCTTGTTCGACTTGCAAGGATAAGAGGGACCCCTTGGCAGCAATAGTTGTTTAGTCTTGCAGATAGGATGGTGCTTTCGTTGTCTAAGTGGCCGAAATAATTTGAGAATTTGATTCTGAACATTCCACGTTGTGGAACTGATCACTTTCTATATGGCATGTTCAAATGGTGTGATCAATTGGCTGATCAATAAGGATTCCTCTATCTGGCTTAACAGTGGTTGGAAATTGTCTTGAGAGGCCATGATTCTCCAGGACTGAGTAATGATTTGGTTGATTTGGTGAGGAATTGACAGCAAGATCCCCTGTTGTAGTAGTAGTAGGAACTAGGAAGCGAATTACTTAAAGATGGAATTCCTTGATCTGTGCCTAGTGGCTCCAAGGTGGTATCTTTTTTTTTTTTTATCGGTACTCCAAGGTGGTATCTTAATTTGATGGTGAATGATCACAATGTATCTTTTCAATAGGAAACTTTGAGATTTTATTGCTGATTTTAAAAGTCTGCAGCTTTTTCCCATTTTACTACTGATATATTAGGTTTAACTATCCAATGAGATACATCAATAACATTATTCTCCTTCAACAAAGCTAATAACTTTGAATTAGGATGTCAAAGTCGTTGATGCCAATTTGCCAAACTGTACAAGGGGAACCTCCTTTTCTTATTGCGCTGAAAGCTTCACGAAAGACTACATGCAGCATACAACTTTCATTTCTTATGCCTGCCTCGCAATTATCTTCAAGTTTCGATCCTTAACAACAAGATCAGAAGATGTAAACTCAATAGTGCAAGAATTATCTCATTAAAATTTGCCAACGGGTTCTTTTCCAAATTCAGAAAAGCAAGCACCTCATTTAATTTAAATTTTCCTTCTTCTGTCTCCGTGAATAGATATCCGGTGGCTTGATATGTGGGATGGTAGCCATGATCAAAGGGATTGTAGTTCCTGACATATTTTGGATTCTTCTATAGTAACTTCTAGCCCTTAGATTTTGATAAAAATTGATAAAATGTGTGAATAAAAAGTTGACAAAAGTTGTAGATCCCCTGAAATGAGTAGTTGAAAATGAGTTTTAAAAAAAAAAATCAGAAATGGGAGCCAAACAGGGATTAGTTTTTTGTTTTTTTTGGGAAATCTTGATTTTTTATTTACAACCAGTAGGTTAACAAGATTTTGTTCAACAAAAAAAGTATAAATTGCATACGTAGTCTCCAACGTTTGTCAAAAGCTGCAATTGTGTACCTAACCAAATTTTGGTTGCATTTTTGTTCCTAGCCAGGCCTTCAATAAATTAGCACAGTCAAACCCCCTCATAGTTTCCATCCACTTCAAACGTTGAAGCCAAAAGGGTGAGCTGCATATGCCTTTTCAATGAAGGGCAAAATTGTATAGTCACTTAAACCTGTCCGAAAATAAAAGAAGACAAACAGTCATCTTCTTAATTCCACCTCAAACCCGTGCCCGCCGTCACTGCCATCACCAACAATGACACTACCTTCTGGTGCATGCATACATTCATATATTGATGCTGACACTCACTCATACCCATATACACACAAGCTGTCAAAAATCAGCACATCTATGCCATAATTTTCCAGAAATTTCCTAAAGCTTAGCAACATATGTTAGCCAATGATATAATTTCTTAATTTTGAAGTATTCCAGCTGCCATCTTTGACCAAGAACCCCAAGCCGCTGATTTCCTTCTCCTCAAAGAAAGCTTCCCGATAATCTTATTGGCTGGCCATATATAATTCATTGGTTTATGTGTTCACACCCTAGCAAAATGACTGAGAGAATAACTAGAACCTTGATAAACAAAGTAATATGTATGTTATTGAGCTCTGGTCATCCGAAATTGTTTCAGGGAAAAGCAGTTATGACTACAGCGCATTTTGTTGGCAGGAGTCCCTCTAGTGCCATTGACTTTAAGAAAAATGAAAAATTGAATACATAAAATACTCTCATCACCAAAATATTAAAAAAAGCTGAACCTAGATCTCTCAAGTGTGTGTTCTTAGGTTGTAGTGAAGAGATCAAAGGTTATAGGTTATTGTGAAGGCGAGAAAGGGTTCAAAGTAATAATAAGGGATGTGATATTTAGCCCTGTTCGGTAGGAATTAAAAGCAGATTTTTAGTATATTTTAATAAAAGTAGATGAAATGTGCGGTTGAAAAGTTTTAGATCCCATGAAATATATGATTAAAATTAATTGTTGACTTTTACGTAAATTAAAGTTTTGATTTTAATTCCTACCAAGCATATGCTTACTGAGAGCGTCTAAATTAAGGATGCCATCCCTAGTAACAGCCTAAAGGTTCAAGACAGTAAAGTGGAATCTCCCACTCGAAATAAATGAACAATTGAGGGATGAATCCTCAGGCAGAACCACACGATGATCCTGGTGAGTTCTTGCATAAGCCTAATGAGGGTGTTCTGCAACCTGCAATTTAACCCCTCGATGAGCATTAACTCACAGGGGATAGGCAGTAGATAAGGCCACCTGCAAGATATAAGATGATGACTTTGAGTCCTTACGTATGTATCAATAATTAATGGGATCTGAATTAAGGACTTTTGAAGAAGCTTTAAAGGGAAAAAATTCAAACAAATGGTTGGGGCAATGGAAGTAATGAATTATCTTCTTAAAAACAACACTTGGTGTTAGTTGCAAAGCCTAAAATCAGAAACTCGTTGACTTTAAAGTGGCTTTTTAAGATTAAAGAAGGTGACAAATGATCTAAAAATATTAGGTACAAGGCTAGACTATTGGTTAAGAGATCCACCCAAAAGGAAGGAATTAATTGTGCTAATATATGTTCTCCGGTAATGAGTATACTACTATAAGATTAATGCTAGGCTTTGTAACATAATTTAATTGGGAGTTAGATCAGTTAGATGTAAAGACGTGTCTTGTATGGTGAGTTGGATGGGGGAAAAAAATATGAGACAGCCCCAAGGTTTTGAAAATGATGGAAATGTGAACGCTTTTGTTTGCTTCAAATATCATTATATGATCTGAAGCAAGCACCAACAAAATGGTATAAAATATTTGATTCCTTTGTACCAGGGCTTGGATTTAAGAGAAGTATGACGTGCTTGTACTATAAAGGAGGCACAAACTCACTTTTATCTTCTACTTCATATAAATGACGGCTTTTAGCAAGTTAAAGTATAGAAAAGATGTGAGAAATTAAGTTGCGCGTTTGAAATGAAGGATCGAGATCCTACAAAGGGAATTCTAGGTATGTATCTTACATTCAAAGAAATAATCTAAAGTGGACATCCTATGGTCTCCTAGTGCTGAACTGCCTGCTTTAGGACAAAACATATATGTCGTTGATGAAATTCATCATAGGGTCTGATTTTGTTAATTCATTAAAGGTTGGGGACAAAAATATGATGAAAAAATGGTTACGGACAACATCGAAACTTTTCGAAAAGGTTGTGAAACCCCCAAAAAAAGTAAAATCAAAGCTGCCTAATGGAGATGGATAAAATATAAAGTTCTCTCTATAAGTTCAATTGACTTGCTGGTCTTTTTGTTTAAATATTATTTTCAATCACCATTGATGAACACTGAAATTTAACATTAAAATTCACTTTCTATCAAATACCAGTTGAATATACAGTTGTGGCAAGTGAAGATATTAAATTATACTCAATCCGTCCCATTTATAAGTAAGTTTATCGTTGTCAATCTCTTCTGAATTTTAAATTTAACAATGGTATAGGAGTTATGCTTGTCATAAAATTATAACTCGATCCCTCACATTCAAGTATAACCGAGTTCGAGATAGCAACGCATACATGCACGTCTATCAGGAGTGCTATACAACTATCCAACACTCGTAAGACAAAAACTGGCAATCACCATGTGTAGTGTAGAGAGAGTGATTGTTGGTAGTTGGACAAATGTGCTTTTGGGTTTAATACTGTGGTTTCATGTTTCAATATGGTTCGTGGTTGCACTTTGTGATCAATGAGATATAGTTTTTTTGACTTTTGGGGATAATTAACAATGAAATTGTGTCTTATCTGGACCAATTCTAAGGTGGCGAATGTGCTAAAAAGTCAAAATTCAACTTGCGTCAAGTAATGAGAGGAATTAGATTTTGAACCACTTGGATGGCGAGTAGTGAATTGGGATCAATGCCTTGTCCAATTAAACCCAAACTACTACGACAATTTTTCTTAAATGACATTTAGATAAGTATAGGCAAAGTTGAAGAAGGAGGGTAGGCCATTTAAATGGATTAGAAACTTTCGTCTTGCCAGCTAGACAAGAATATTTAGATTGTTCAAAATTTGTGCAAAAAGAAAGAGAATTTAATCACGGTTTCAAAGAGAAACGGTATGTATTAAAGGAAGGGTTATGTTACACGTACATAATTTATTGTATCAACACCCATGGAGAGGGCCCACTTCTGATATATTATATTTTATCTGATGTGGGTCCCCTCCATATGAGGGTATGAGAGATTATGTAGAAGTGGCATCATTCTTAAAGGAATTGAAAAAAAAAATGGAAATGAACGTACACTTGA
>CAIGRQ010099283.1:0-21875 GCA_903798375.1 Fraxinus sp. D2006-0159 | reverse complement strand
AAAGTTTCAAAAAAGCCATCCCAAACACAAACTCACGGTTCTCCAAACTTATTTCCACTACCAATTCTTCCAATAAAATATTTTTACATGTAAAAATAGTTGATGTACTCACAAAGCCTCGGTGTGAACCCGATTTACTTGTCTTATTACAAGTACAAGAAAGGGAGAAGTGAGTTAACAAGGCATATCCTCAATTTGAAGGACTCAGTTATCAGTTTTCCAGTACATGGTAGGGTCCTAATCGAGTTAATGTGTAGGGTAGCTGAGGAGCCCGGGCTGTTACTCCATGGATTATGGATATGAAAACAAAAGATTTTGAAATATCATGTATAGCTGTGCGTGCAGTTAATTGTTTGGCTACATTTTGATTTCGTCATCTATGGAATCAACGAAGACTTGAGTATTTTATCAAGGCCGACCCTATTTGAGATAAATAAATATTTAATTGTCTGTTCTTGTTTGCTTATCCTTCTTATTTTGTTAAGGTTTCATTTAAAAACTTAAATTGTTCGGTTTAGTCATTTATCTAAATTTTCAAATATTTTATTGTCGAAAGTTCGATACACAATTTTCAAATTGGTATCAAGCCTTTTATACTCTAATAATGTATTGATGGTAAACCACCGCGCCTATAAATTTAAGCTGTTAGATATGAACGGAATGCCTCTCCCACATTGACACAATGCTTTTACTATTAAGAAATATATCGATTAGGATTCCTTTATCCACCCATACTTACCAGATGAATTTTGCTTTGGGTTTTGAGTTTTTGAAAGTTCGATATATTTGAGTTTATTGTAAACCTCCAAAGTATTATTTTACATAATATGAAACAAAATCATGATCAGAAATCTTGATTTTGAAAGGAAAATATCAAGATTTTGTGTATTTATACATATGATTTTTTTCGGATTCATATTCTATTAATTAAATCCTAGAAAATTCCCCAAAAAAGGGGCGATGGCAAAGAAATTGGTTGCTTTTGTTTGACAAGAAATTTGAAAGGTTTTTATAGTAAAACACTAAAACTGACATCAATTTGATAATTTTAACAGGACCACCTAAAATTTTAGAAAGATATATCAAGTCTCGAAGGATTTTAATATGAAGATATATAGCATTACATAGCATAAGCCATCCAAACACAAGGGTCAAGACGAGACTTGACACACGTCCTTAACGAACCCCAACCTAAGAAATTTCTGATGCGAGAGAGAGGACCAGCCTTCATGCTCTAGCAATGCTAGTTCTAATATGTGTATTGAGTTAGATACGTGCGAGTGTTATTCTAAAATTTCGTCCAATCGAGCAAAAAGAACTCTTCCAAACAAGGTTGGGAGGAGAAATCTACTAGCATCTTTAAAAGAGCCAAATCAAAATAATTAAGGCTTTATCAAACAAAACTTGCGAAACATCATATATCGTGGAGATAAAATATAATAAAATAAATTTATTATAAATCATTTTTTATTTGGACCATTAAAAACGTCGTTATATAAGATTCATGTGATCAATCGAGCATTCTCCACGCGTAGCGAAAGCATTGCTTAAGCTTAACTGGCTCCCACCATGAATAAATGACACTTAAGAATACAACTAACATTGTATTGTATGGTGCATGCATGGTAGGGTATCCCCACCATTACCACCCCACATCATCCCCTCCCCCCGTCTTGGGCCAGTCTATGAATTAATTCCACTTATAAAAAAAAAAAAATAACTAAGCACCGAGTAACTAGACAATTCAAGTTTGAACTGAAATGAAAATATACACACACATTTTGACCACAATTTTTTAAAACTCATTTTCCCTAACTCACAACTTTTCAAAATTTGACTTTTAGTAAAGATTTTATCGATACATGAACAAAAATTGGGTTAAATCCACAAATGACCAACCAATTTTATACTTCTTGTCACCATGGTACAATTTGATTTTATTTCACTATGATCGCTCAACTCTATACTTAGCGTCATCATAACCACCAAAATTGATTTTATTCATTTTGACCACCCAATTTCATATAACGTTTCATCATATCTACATACTTTCATATAACATTTTAAAAACATTTATCTTAAAATAAGTTTTTTATTTTATTTTAAAACTTTTTTTAAATAATTTTTTTTATTTCATTTTTTTAAGGAAAGTTATTTTTTAAAATAAATTTGTTTCTATTTTATTTTTCTAAGTAACTTTTTATTTTATTTTCAAATAATTTTTTATTTTAATTTATTTTATATATATATATATATATATATATATATATATATATAATCCAAAGTTAATGTTTTACCCTTTTTAAAAATAGTAAAAATGGTGAAAAGTAGTTGGGAGTAGGGGTAGGCATGAGTTGGATCGAGTCGAGTCGAGTCGAGTCGAATCGGGTAGGTTTTTTCCTCAACCCAAACCCAATCCAACTTGTGTAAAGGTTGAAAGTTGAAACCCCACCTAATCAAGTATCGATCGGATTGTGTTGGTCGGTTTGTGACAACTTGTCAACAAAGATTAAAATATGTAGGTCGGGTTAGACGAATTTATAATTGACTCATGGCTTATAAAATATTAAGTTTCTATAGTTGCAACGACCAAAAAATCTGAATTATTTTAGCACTTTATGCTGGGAAATGTTACATATACAGATTGATATTAAATTATATGATATATTTTTGTAGTGAATGTGTATTTACTTATACTATTTTTCGTAAAATGTATTCTATCCAAGTCTTATAATATTATTCTAAGAGTTTCCATGTCTTGTGTTATATTTAAGACTTCTCGTGTATCACGTTTGCGTATATAGAACATAGTTAATTAGTAGTATATAATTTGTGTATGATTTCTTCAAACTTTTCAACTATTGAACAAAATTTCCGCAACAAGAATTAACATTTTAATCTAGATTTTCTGAATATTGTAGCTCTTGGATGTTGTGTGAAGAAACATAGTGACTCAATTTCGTCCAAGCAAACATCATTACACTTGTAAAGTTTATAAATATAGTCGGGTTGGATTTGACGGATTTATTCGATTTTCACTTGACTTGTCTACACAACCAATCCATCCAACCCGTGTAAAAATAAAAATAAAGAGACTCAAACCGGTCATATTGGTTCAGTTTGAATGATTTTGACAGGTTTGATCGGATTTTGCTCACTCCTAATTGGATGATTATGGTAAATCGTTATATGAAAATAAATGGTCATAATGATACCATGTATAAAGTTGGATGATCATGATGAAATACAATTAAATTAGATGGCCATAGTGACGCCAAGTATAAAATTTGACAACCATCGGAGATTTAACGTACAAAAATTTCAAAACAACTAATCAGAATAGCTTCGTCCAAACAAAAGAGGATTCATACGACCAGCATTACCATATGACCTGAGTTCGAGCCTCCTTATGGAGTGGGGAAATCACTAATTCCTTTTATCAAAAAAATAACCAGCGCCAGCGGTTGGTTTATTGGGGAAAAAAGATTAGTTTGGTTGTTAAATTTTTTCTTATTTTTTAACCATACATCGTCTATCATCACACTATTGCAAAATGCATTTTTTGAACAAAAAATGGGGCTTGACCATTCATATCTCCAGAGTCACACAGCCTGATTCAGAGCTCAGGAATTTGCTAGAAGAAAAGGACATTATACTCTGTTAAGGTCTACAAGAGAGAAACAACAACAAAATGGATACAGGACTTGGCACTAGTACATGGGGACTCACTCGTATTAGACTCGAGCAATACGATTTTTTCTCTTGCTTTCCCTTTCCTCTTCAGGAAGAAAAGTAAGAGGACAAGGTACCACTACCAGAAGTGGCATTGATGGAGCTTAGAATTCAATCGGAAGCAGTATCAAGCAATTCTTATTCATCTGATGCCTAGGGAGAATTTTCAGGGGTCTTTAGAAGAACGGGTGCATTACCTTTATGCTCTGTGACAGCAGCTCGAAACTCTTCGACTACGGTGGCATCTTTAAACTTTAAAGCAACAGTAGAAAGTCCGTCTTTCCCTTCACCGGCAGTATTCACACAGGCAAATGTGATGCCTTTCTTGTCCATATTAGTCAACTTAATGTCTGGGAAGAGACTGGCATTCAAAATCAACCGATAATTTCCTTTGGCTCTCATAATCAATCTAGCTTTTCCTATCCCAGTTGTGGAGGAATTGACCCTGAGTTCTCCCTTGCCACGTTCCTTCCAAGCTCCATCAATAAACTCAAACAGCACAGAATCGGCTGTGAAAACAACCAGCTCGTTCTCTTCTCCTGTTTCAACAGGGACCTCCTGCATAGAAGGGAATGCACTTCCCCCGCTTTTGTTGTCTATAGTTGGACCTGAGGTTCCAAAAATGGAAGAACTTCCATTACCAGAAGCACCAAAGCCAAAAGAAGGCAGGTCGTTCTGCAACCCAAGATTGGAACCAGAACTCATTGGAGATCCATCTTTAGGAATTGATCCAAACGAGAATGTAGAACTAGAAAACCCCGTTCCAGTAAGTCCAGTGAAAGCATTTTGGCTACTTGAAAGTTGCCGAAATGAGCTGAAGGGTGAACTTTCTGTACCCGTTGAGTTATTTTTATCATCAATACCATTTTCCTCAGTTTTTTCGCCTTCTGCATCTTTCCCGGCTTCATTCTCGATGATAACGTTTTCTGTAGATTTCTTGGCTTCAACACTGGACTTCTCACCTTCTTCTGCCTTCTCATCAGCATTCAATTCAACTTTTGACTCGTCAACTTCACTTTCAGATCGTTTGGCATTCTCATCCTTGACATCAGTTTTCGCCTCACCTACAGTTGATTCATCCTTTGGCTCATCAACCATGTTCTTGGATTGGTTATCTTCCTTATCAATATGTTCGGTTTCGTTGCTCCCAATACCACTCTTTTCAACATTTTCTGAAGCAGTAGAACCAGGAGGAGGAACCAGACGGATCGCAGCAAAAGGGTTAGAAGGGGCTGGGGCGGGGGCTGAGGCTGAGGTAGGGACCGATGGGGTTGGTGTTTGATGGCGACGAACTTTCACTATTCTTCTACTTGCCAGAACCTCATCACTAGCCTTCTTGAAACTTCCTGTCTCTGGTTCAGAAGTTTCATCATCATCGAGACCAGCGTTATCTCGAGATAGCTGCACTCCAGCAGCCCTCTTTTTGGAAGGTTGAAAATTGATTTCCTCATCCCCCATTGCAGATTAACAAAACAAACTTGCAAGAAAGGTCGCTTCCTCCACAAGCTGGAAGAAGGTGATATATGTAGTTAAAAACAGAAAACAAAAACCACAAACTTAAAAGACATAATAAATGGAATTAATTTTGCTGCTCGACCAAACAGACACTAGGAAAGACAAATTCTAGGAGATGATACAAATACTTATGTAGGAGACAAACCATGATACGAAACTATGTTATCCAGATAATCAAATTGGCGCTCACCCACAGAGAAAAACAAGTGAAAATGGCTTCCAAATCCATTAAGTTTGGCAACTGTTATTCGTTTTAGGAAGCATCCAAAGATCACGAACCAAGAAAGAGTAACACTCACATAGGCCAATTAAACTCGAAAATGGGGGAACGTGGATTAAAAAAAAAAAACAATGTGCAACAGTAACGTCAACGAATGCTTGTTCTTTGCTCGTTGAACTAAGAGACAATGATGTTATCGAATAAATTTAGGGAAGTATGAAGTATAGAAGTTTAAATTAATTTCTAGATACAAAGTCATAGATGCTGTGTTCTAACTCCGGTGCATGGTGCACTCCAAAACCAAAAGTTTTGTCAACAGTCATGTTAAACATTCTTGGGAATCAGACACCCTGATTCATGTTAATTGAGCAACCCCTCAGGATTAAACCTCCCCTTTCCATTATCTAGAGATATAATCCAAAGGTTCTATAACAGCAAACTCCAGAATCGAGCAGGTATAAGGCATGAACTTACACAAAAATGACTGCGACAAATCACAAGCATAAATCCCAAGTCCCAAGCTTCATCAATAGAAAAAGGAGAGACCAACAAAAAGAAAAAGACAAAAAAGAGTTGGACAACTGTAAGTCCATGAATTTCCAGCAATAAACATTTCACCAATTTTTTACTTGTACAACGATCAATTACACAACGTGGTCTTTCAAAAATATGTGAAAATTGAAATATGTTAATTATCTGACAGTCTAGGGAAAACATATATTTTATTTCGATTCTTAGAACCGTGAACATAAGAATTTACCAATTTAAAGAAGATAATTACTAGACAAAACATAAAAGGTTCAAAAAACATAAAAGACTCCAACTCGGCCCAAAAATAAACTGAGCTGTTTACATCACTATAAAGCACGTTTCTCTTTCACAATGTGGAATACAAATCAGAACAAAGTGGTTCAATTCTACATTTTTTGGTAACTTTGAATTTAAAAAGCATCCAAATTCCTGGTAGATGATAGAGTTCAAAAAATAAGAATGCAAGGACCTCAGCGAAGTTGCTGAATGTGCAGTATTTCCCAATTACATGAAAAAGAAACTTAAAAATCCGAAAGATGTAACTCACATAAAAAAGGAGAAAATTGGGATGAGATGGACAAAGAAGTCTTATATGAAGTTGTTAGGTTAGGAAATAAAAACAATGAAGATGTAGGTTATTGTAAGAGCTAGCTTGTATTTGGATAAAGGTATAAAAGAGCCGACTCCAGGGTTTCCTCAAGAAAGAGGAGAAGCTAGTAAATGTCTGAGTAAGGTCTCTACCTAAGTCCACAACCACTGTCTTGATTCTTTTAAGTTGAAACCGACGGAACTTACCTTTCCTGATTTTCAAAACAGAACTCGACATATTTTGAGGGGAGGGAATTATTTCGAAAATTCCAACAAAAGAATAAAGATATAGCATAGGAAAGAGCTACAAACTTCAGATTAATATCACAGATGTAGTGTGAAATAATGAATGAACCACAATTGCATTACAAACCAAAAACGCAAGCAACAAATACAAATCAGAGAAACATGATGAATACAACAATTAAATCTTACAAATGAACCATAAATTGGGATAACCATAGATCACTAACAACCAAAACAGGATTACATAGGAATATAATAATGAACAAGAAGTGATCATTTAAGAAATGCCTGCCTTCAGAAAACAAATTACAGGAAAAATTACATAATCAAGAAATTTTTGTTTTTTACACAATTCAAAAGTATAGCCAATGAATGCATGAAACCACCAACTACAAGCTGGCAAGGATGCTGAATAAAAAATTTAAGACGAACCGTGTAAACTACCCAAAGAGAAGTTACCAACAAAAGAATTCAACATTGATTTTGGGTAAACAAGGCTTGAATATTTTTTAGAAATAACATTGATATTAAATATTTCCGTTAAAATATGATTTAAAAACTTCCACGACTGCTTGAAAAGAATTTATGAAACATAAACACACAATTCATTTTCCATATAGTGAAAGCCATAAAGCAATCATTATCTAACTCATCATGCATAAAAAGTAATAAAGAACAACAAAAGAGGATAAAAAGACCACGTTAAAAGCTAAAAGTACTAAAAACAGAGTCTAAAAGATCATTCACTTTCAAAAGAAACAACCACAAAAGGATAAAGAAACCACATTAAAAGCTAGAAGTATTAAAAACAACGTTTAGCGGGTAATTTATTTTCAAAATATGAAATGATCAACCACAAACTGTCAGATCAAGACACATGATTCCTGAATACAAGCATCCCGAAATGGACCATATTAACTCCTCAAAATGATTTCACACATTTTTAAAGTAAAAGTTGGTTAACTTGCTCTCCCCGAGGAAAAAAAGGGTGGTTAAAAAGATTTCTTGACACTATTTCAACAATGACCAAATTCCTTTCGGGACAAATTTGAGAAAAGAAAAAATCACCTCAGTCACATTCGTAATCAAGCATTAGACTTCCTTCTATACTTGCACAACTTCGCAAACAAAGTTCATTTCGTTTTAGATTATTTATTAAAACCATTCACAAGATTGAAACCCTACATTTCAAATTGAAATTCAAGACAGCTGGAAAACAAGGACACATTATTTACCCATGTCCCTTATGTCTGGTCATTTAAAAATCGAAAATCATGTCAACAACATTTAAGCTTCTCCTATCCATCCCACAAATTTTACTCTCATTTTCTACAGGAATCAAGCAGTTCTTCAATTCACAATCCCCACTTTTCAATATCTCACAACCCTAAAACTAATACACAGTAACCGTCAAACACTTATAGTAAGAAGAATAAAGTATAAATTTTCTAAACATCGGAAATGTAAAAAAAATAATAAAAATAATAACTTAAAATCCAAACTAACACCAGCTGCAATTGCTATAAGAAAAAAAAACTCCACATCGTATGTAATAATAGAATCAGTTACCTGATAGAACTAGATGGATTTTCGTTGGGAGATTCGCTTAAATTTGAAGCTTCAGTATTTGGTTGTGTCAAAACCCTAGGGCTGTGAAGCGGAAAGAAGAAAATGACAAGGGATGTATATATAATTGGGAGAGATATTTGTTACGAGTGTTTCTTTATTATTATATTTTCTTATTTCCTAATCGGATAAAGTTGGGTGGAATTTAACTAAAAATGGCATATATTTAACTAAATAAAACTTTTTTTTTTTTTTTTACAGAAAGTAATGTTTATTTAACAATTTAGGATGCCAAACTTCTGTTTTTTACTTTCTGTTAAAAAAAGTTTTCTGAAAACATCACTTCATTTAAAATTAAAAGATTCTTCTATTTGAAATAGAGCAATTTAAAAAATTATGCAAATATTGTCGTAACTTCTTTATCTCAAAAATATCTTTCGACTCTTCAAAAGTCTTCCCAAACATGCTATTATGACTTATTTGACATGACTTTTGAAATGTCAAAAGGAGTTTTTGAGATCCAAAAGTTTCGTTTGTCTATTTGACTAATTTTATAAAATTGTTTTTGGTAGTTAGAAGATTCCTCTAAAAGTGCTTCTGAAATAAAAAAAGTGTTTTTAAAAATTAATTTTCAAATAAAAATTAAAGTAACTTCCTTCAAAAACTCTTTCACGTGAACTAAAGTTAAACCAAAAGTCATGTTAAACGAGACCTTAGTAACTTCTACGTATCAAAAAACTAAAGAGTTATAAAATAAAACCAAACAAAGATCTTATTTGATGGCTATTATTTGAAAAAAAAAATAATAATGTTTTGAATAGTAATTTTTAGGAGAATGCGTGGTTAAAAAATAGAAAATCTTTAACAATTAAAATATTTTATTATATGAATATATGATTGAAAATGAATATATAAAAAATATAATTCAAATAATAATTGTCAAACAAGGGCTAAATGTTATTGTATCACACCGTCCTCTTTCATTTTTCTTTCAAATTGTATTTTAAATTTAAAAAAAAAAAAAAAACACACACACACACACACCTAGCTCCTAAAAGTTGCGAGCCTGGCTATGCAAGTCAACTTCACTTGGATTGGGCTAGCTCAACTTCCAACCAACTTCCATTTGATATTTGAGTTTCCAAATTTTAATTTTGTAATATTTAGCTCCCCACTCACGAAGGACAAAATTCCATTTAAGTAATCACGAGCTAAAATATTCTTCTTTTGTATTTTTCATTGAAAATTGTAGACCCAATTATCAAAAAGATTGACTTATTGCAATACCAATTACAAAGTCAGTTGACTCACCTAAAACTTTGCTCCAAGTAGAGTAACTAAACGTGATTCATACCCGACTAACATCACAATGACAAAAGTCAAACATGATTTACGAACATTTTATAAAGAAAAAAAAACAAAAAGTAATGCTATTCAATAGTTAAGACAACCGATAATCGTCCTACGTATCACATTTTGTTATTTGATGCATATAAAAAATAAGAGACAAGCCATGGAGAAGGGAAATCAAACATACAATATTTGATGGATGAAAATCTGAAGAATTGTAATTCCTACTGTCATTGATGTATACATTTTCACAGTACCGCATAAAAGAATATATATAAAACTATAGTGAATTAAACTATAAGGTGTAGCTTCAAATAGTCTACAACGTGACAAAAATTAATTGTGCTACAAAATGACACCACGCGATTACTGGATCACCTTTTTCCCGAAACAACTAGAATACCTGGCAAAAGAAAATGAATTTAAAGTTCATTACTGGAAAACAAGCAACGAACACCCGAATGACAGTTTAAATAGACGTGCAGGTCCAAAAACATTTATCTCAACTACACAGTATAACTTCTTATTATAAATAATACATCATCCTTATCAAACGTGCCATAAGAGTCACAATTATAAGGCTAAAGATGAAAATGAAATGATTCTGGGAATAAATTTGCAGAAAGAAGTGTTGTTAGATCATATATCCTCAACTTTATTTCAGTTGCACGCAAATAGATTTCTATCGCACGCAAAAAATTAAGAATCATATTTTTGTTGGGTAGAATAAGAGAGGTGGCAAACAATATTTAAATTCATTTTCTTATCTTAATGCCCGCTGCCAAAATCAATAAACAAGAAAATTGTCAATTCACCAAAAAATTCAGAAATTATATGCAATGTGAGATTACTAGAACGCGTGTTACAAGAAAATCAAAATAGGAGGCATTTGAAATTCTACCAGATGGATTGGTAAAAAAAAATGCGGATCTCGTAACTTCAATTCCTCACCTTAAGGAGTGACAACCAGCAGGAACCAGCTGTCCTGATTGGACCTAGTGAAGTGGTGTAAGCACTGCAAACACAAGGCTCCGTCATTATTCTACTTGAAGTGTTAAATCAAAGCTGATGCATAATGGTCAAAATACAAAACAAATAACCTACAAGACACAAGAAGAAATAGAAGGCGCGCTAAACTGTAAACTGAGTTTATTTTAAAACATCAAATCAAATTGAAGCACCAGATGATTATTGAGAAGACATAGGATATGATAAAAAGAAATCTACGAGCCTTAGCAATGAAAAACTGAGCCAAAAGGACCAAGAAAAGATTTCTCCATTCTACTGCATATATAATCATAATCAGAATAAATTTCTCGATGAAAAGCATTCTATCAGATACCATTTTAACTTCAAAATGTCGCTTTAGTAAATTTTTTTTTACCCACCAAAGTTGATAGCAATCAATCATGGTAGAATTTATTAATTACTAACACAAATAAATAGTCAATGAAATTTTTAAAAAATATGGGTTTTAGATGAGGAAATACACTAAATGAAATAAAAATGTACATGGAATATAAGAAAGCGAATCAGCACAACAACTAAAAGAAATCAATTAATCACCAGCAAAAAAACTAGAATTTCACACTGGCCCAACCAACCGCTTTTAGGCTGACGGTTTTCCTGCATTATTCGTACCCCACTCTTCATCAGCCTCGTTAGAGTTGACTAATATAGCACCATCTGTTGAGTCAGCATCCACCACGACGGCCTCTTCTTGGCCCTCATGCCCCTCTTCCCCTGCGTCATCTTGCCCCACCTCTTGTGCCTCTTCCTCTCCATTCTGCTCTGCAACCTGGAGATAAAAACAGAAACCAGCACTCAAAACCAACTTGAAGATCGAATAAGTGAACTACAAGTAATCTAAAACCACAGTTTGAAACATGAGGGCCCAATTTACTTTTATAAGGAACAAAACACACCACAACAAGGCATCAATTGCAGGTCAAAATTTGAAAATTTTACAACTTCTACTCAGTGAGAAATAAAAGACAAAAAGGGACACAAAAGCATCAGAAAGTGAATGCTATTTTTCTTTATTTTGTTTTCTAACACCATATATTATACGAACAAATTCAAAATTTCATCAGGCAGGATGCAGTAATCCTTTGAAAAGCATTCTGAGTGAGTTATTTAAGCTCCATGCTTTCTTTCCATTGAATTAAAGTTCAATCAAGTAGTGCACACTAAATTCAATTAGTTTAATTGTATAACATATTGAGTTGTACCTCGTGATCCAAGATTCCATTTTCCAGTGGTTCTTCTTCGTGCATTTGCATGTTTCTGAAAGTTTCTACAAGGCTTGCGGTTGATCTATCAATATGCTGTACATATTCGGCTGCTGGAGGATAATTACCCCTGCAATGTTGAAAAAGGTTTATGTTTAATGCATACTCTTCAAACATGTCCCATAACCTCAAAGATAAGTAACTGAGATGACAGAAGACTCCAAAATGAAAGGAGACAAAATATAATACAGCTAACTTAAAACTGAATGGTTATGAGCTTTAACGGTGTTCCAGGATGATATAAAAGGCAAGGGATATGACACCGATAATTAAATGCTAGAGTATCAGTATAAAATACACAAGTAGCTTTATCAAACGAGAAGAAGCAGGAAATAAAAGCCATAAATAAATCCATACAGTGCCTCAGCAACTTTTGATTCAACATCAAGTGCTATTTGCCAGTCCTCAAATAAATTCGGATATTCTTCAGGATCAGCGAGAGATTCTGCAGCTTTCTGATTAATCTGCAAAGCACATAATCCAGGTGAATAGAACAGAAAGTTTGCTGTATAATATCAAACAAGTTTACGTCTCACAATTCACTTCTATAAAATAGAAAATGTAACCTTCTGAGCAGGACATATAATACTTTTCCCACAGATATGCCTTACCTTCATTTTGACATATAAACCCACCCCTACTAATCAGGGAAATTTATGTTAGTTGTGACTATCCTTAAAACTAAAGGAGGGTAAACACATTTTAACACAAGTAACTATAAGAAACTACAATGGATACAAGAAGATATAACGTATGCAACCCTTCTTCATCTGTTGGTCAACATATATGGAGTTGTTAACAACACGAATACATGATATTAGATTTAGAAAATAATTTAACATATTTAGAAGTTCAACGAATTGATTTAGGAGAAAATTTGCAAACACAAATTTTTAGTAAGAATTTGATAAGCACAACCACATGATCATAATTGAACTGTAACCTTATTGAGGTCCTTTCTCCAGAGAGCCACAATTTCTGACACTTTACTAGGAAGATAAGAACGAGCCATCAATGCAGCTTCAGGTATACGATTGCTGTACAGAAATTGTGATTTAGAAATCATCATAGTTAAAGAGGTACATCAGACAGATAAAGTGACATCAAGAATTACCTATCAACCAACAGCTGAAGGCAATCCTCCAATTTACCCAACATAAATAGACAGAGGAATGCAACATTGTTCTTCCCATGCTCTTTGGCAAGAGACGAAAGTTGAGTTATTCCTTCGGCATCTCCCAGAGAAGAATAGAGTAGCAGTAAACCGCTCAAGTCATTTGCTTGCTTTAAACATTCCTCGGCCATCTCTAACTGCAATACAACAGCATACAGTTATAAAGAGAATTCAAGAATGGAAGAATGATGCAAGCTCTTCGTCAAATTCAAGTAAACAAAGGAAAGAAAATCGAAGTTCCAGCTCCTCATGCAGGTTACCTGCAATCATTTGTGCATCCAAGAATTTCAGAAATTCACTTTCAGACAATAAAAGGTTGAGGTTGTTTTGTCAGGAAAAAGTTGTTTTCGGGACCACGAGAAAAAAAATACATTTGTTTGAGCACTAACAATTGTTTCACGCTGGAGTTCACACACCACATCATTCACAAATTTTTTTTTGTAGCAGCAAACAATATGCATTTCAGCTAACATGACATACGAACAAATAGAGGATAAGACAATACCATTCCCGTGGACATAGCTAATTCACCTAATTGCTTCCATTTAGACTCGCTTTGTGCTACTGCGGCAATTTCCTGTAGACAAGTATAGCAAAATGCTCCACTTATAAGCATCACATGTTATGCCAAAGCACGAAACTGAACACAGAAAGAGAACCAAAATTCTGATTCTTCTCCAGCCCTGATAAAACAAATAAGAAATGCCCCAGGAAATGTTTGCTTCTAATCACATCCCAATCTAAAAGTAAGCAGTGTTTACCTTCGCTATCTCTAGTTTACCCAGTTGTATGGCTAGCTCAAATCTGTAATCAGGTTCTGTAGCAACTTCTAATGCTTCTTCTATCATTCCCCGCGATTCCAAGAAACGAGCCACACTGACAACATAATCAACTTAATGTTTACATTCAAGCAAAATAATTTATAGAACTTGTCTTCAAATTAGGCAAGAAAATGATAAAAAGAGAGAAGATGTGAGAAAAACAATTTCCAAGCATTTTTTGTATTGGATCCCCTTTAAATTTACGATTAATTTCTTTTCTTTTCCATTTTTGGGGACAGGTTGCAATACTAATCAGACAGAAATGCAGGCAGGCACGAGCAGAAGAAACATTACATTCATATATTTCAACCACATGTTAAAGTCACTGATAAACACTGGAACTACAGGCCAATAATTTGGTTTAACAAGAACACAGTAAGTCTAACTAGCCTTCATCAAAGAAATATACATGTAAATATACATTAACAATGTCCTTGTTTCTTAATTAGAAAAATAAATAAATAAATAAATCTTCTGTTCATTGCATAGCTCAGACAGCAAGCAAATAGGACCATTCACGATGTTATCTACTTAAACAATTAATAAAATGCTAATTAAAATTTGCAATATCTGAAGCAAAACATACGCATTAATTACAGTCATTAAGAAACTTTCTTCCTACAAGTTATATGTGGGTCTAAGATATAACAAACCTATTCTTATGCTCCTTTGGAATTGATGGTAAGACCTCATTTGCCCTTTCAAGATCACCCCGCATCACAAGAGTCTTGTACTCAATCAAGCTCAGCAGCAAAGTATATCCCACAACGCTTAAATGCAAAGGATCAAGGAAACTCATAATCAGTGGTAAACATAATACATGCCCCTTCCAAATTGAAAGATCTGATCAATTCAATCACTGATCTTAAGCTTCCAAGAACCTCACTCACTTGAATTCTTTGTCAATGAGATATACCCGACTCTGATTAGCAAGATATCCGAGCATATACATTGGCCGATCAAAATGGAACATTGTTGTTACCTAGAGATCACATGAAAATACATATCTTTCTGATCCTGTCAATGATAAAATTGGAGAATGTGATTATACACATTAAAGGTACACACAGAAAACCATACCTCACCCCCTACGCAGTAATTAAGCTTCCAGGAAGAGTTGTTGTAAATGAAGCAATCCCCAACCCAAATTCCAGTCTTGACTCGTTCATTTATTTCATAAAGGAGCTCAAAAGCATCTTCCACACCTTGTTCATCTACTGACCTCCCACTATCCATATGAGCAGAAACTACATCTCGCTGCAGTTTGGAAAAGTCAAATATAATCAAAGCCATAATGATACAGGATTATACAGTTATTTATGGACATATTCATGTGAAACTAAGATAAATAAAATCCTTACATTATACTTTAGTACATAGAATGATGTATCACTGGCAATAGTAACCAAATCACCGCTATCAGCCCAATAAAGATTCTGAAAATTGAGGAAAGACAGAAAAAAACTGATTGATTGCCTATGTGGCTATAATAGCAACACTCGTGCATAATAGCCAAAGCCATAAAATTCTTACTTTAACATTAACATCAATCCGACGAATCAACCTGCATTCAGCCCAATCGTAAAAACAAATAAAATCATTTGAGCATATTGACAATAAAGTTCCCCCATATATGCGCTCGGCGGAAAATGTAGGCCGGATACTTTTCTTCTCCTGAAAGAAATAGTCATTGTTACCACTTATCCCAGTAGGTAAATGAGAAAAAAAGGTTTCAACACATTTGTTTTCACTAAATTTTTTTTTTTTAAAAGTAATCACGTAATTTTATAAATAAAGATCAAAAGATAATACACAAAGAGTGCATTATCACTTTAAACAAGATAGAAATAATAAAAATTAGGCAACCCTTCTATCGGACTAATAGCTGCAGCCTTAAACCAACTATACAAAGTGAAGTAAAAAAATTCTCTAAACTGCTCTGTCGTCCGTGTTTGATCTTCAAAGCAACGGCCGTTTCTTTCTCTCCATACACATCATACGATGCATCCTAGAATGAGCTCCCAAGCAAGCTTGTTATTCTTATCTCTAAATTTTCTCTTTCATGCCCGCACCACCTCCTCTATACGCCTTGGCAACACCCAACTCATATGTTGCGAAGCCAGAATATCATTCCACAACCACTAGATCACTTTTAGAAAATTAAAGGAACAAAAACGAACAATTTAATACAAGTTGTGCGGAACAAACATATTCTTTACTGAAAAAGCAATAATTGAGTTTGAATATCACAGAGCAAGCTTTTGCAATACTAGTAAAATATATTGCAGAGGTCGGCACAAAACAAAATGATCTATAATAAAAATCAAAGAAAAGGAGGGACAGAAAAAGAGAGAGCAAATGAACATGTCTTTAACAGAGACCATTACTTAAATTGCACAAACAGTGCAGCGAAGAATAAAGAGAAGTAAGAGGGAACTTATAAACCTGAAAATTTTTACTGAAGATCTTAATCCTTGATGTACTTTCTCTAATAGCATATTCCCCATCAGATGACCAAACGAATTCCAATGCTGAACCAAAAGACCTATTTCTCCATGCCAAGGCTGTGTATATAATATGTTCGCCATCTCCACACACAACCACAAACCTACCATTGGGGTTGTGCTTCAAGCTCTGTGAAAGAAAAAGAAAACAAAGTGAATATGATGCCAACATAGATTAATATACAAGCACTACAGCTACAGCTGAATGTAATCTTTATAACAATGATGTCACCAAGATGATTAAAAGCAACAATTATTTTTCCCAAATATCATGTTAACTATAGCTTTCTCTAACAATGAAAAATGTATCAGGCGTCACAGAGGATGAACTATAGCTTATATATATGGTAACTTAAGGACTACAGGACAAATTATGTACGTCACAGGAAGTTGCAAATCATCCAATTTTTCTGATAGCTCCCAAATGACTGGACATGGGATAACTCGGGGTGACTCTTGAGAAGGTCCATCCAGTTGGAATCTCTCAATCTCAATTGAGGTAATTGACGCTCTGACGCAGATTACTAATCAGCATTGAAGACAAATTTTTCATGCAAGTACAAGCAATCTTCATAAAAATGGAAAACATGTCGTTAATTTGTAATCATGGAAACATAAAAAGAATAAAAATCTTGCACAATTAATTTTCTCAAGATACTAAGTATTATAAATTATATCACATGCTCCACTTGGTATCTAATAGTAACTGCATCTATGAAGTAGTCATGTTCACAAATCTAACAAATAAAGCCATTCAATCAAGAACACTATGATAAAAATTGCTTAAAAACAAATTACACAGCTACAAAGATCTACATATGACAGCCTAGGTTGTTGATGAAAAAGATTCTTGATTAATAGAATACAAATAACAAAAAACTCACTTGTGGATAAAGATCACAAGTGCCCAATTCTTTAACAGCCAAAGGCAGTCTCTCTCCATCAGCAACCTGAGAGAAAAAGTAATACACTAATAAACATTTCCAACAGATCAGCACTTGATGTTATTCATAAACTTAGTTAAGCAAAGCAGGAAGAATATCAAATCCACACCTCATAATCTGCTCCAACGCTCTTAATATTAACAGTCTGAATTTCATTATGCTTAGCCCATATGATTTTTCCACCATTATCCATACTAGCAACAGGTACTTCTCGACCGATTTTAACCATGATGGTTCCTTCATCATAACCAATTACAACCCTGTAAAATAAATGTAACGCATTGAATTCAGTTGCCCGATAAAACAGAATCCTAGACAAGCGAAGCTAACATCAAATTTTTCTTGTGAGATCTCAATGTTTCCTAGTATTGTCAACCTCTATCCAGCAAGATCTTATACATTTACAGCTAAACTTTCTCTAACCAGTAAACAACCTCACTAACATTGAGATATGAAATTGACACGATTTCGTTCGCCAGTCTTTTTTGCACCATTAAAACATTTTTTTTTTATAGGTAATCGTAAAAATTTTATAAATCAAAGCCAAAGATAATACACAAGGAGTGCATTATCAGTTTAAACAAGAAAGAAACCATTAAAACATGAAGTCTAAAAAGCAACAACTGCCACCCGAAAACCCAAACTTAGAACGCATTATAGATATTATAGATAAGTAACAAACACCAAACAATTGAACAGAACATTAACTTACCGTCTTGAGCCTTTTATGCAACCAATAGCCCAAACTCTTTCAAGACCATAATTCAACGTGTTTTCAAGTCTGCAAGATAATGCAACTAAATGAGAGTTATTAACAGATGACAAGTAGAAACTAACTACCACTGTAGGTAAGATAACAAAAATAAGAAATTAGATAAAAGTGAAGAAAATAATTAAAGAAATATGATAGTAAATGTAAATATAGATACAGCATATTGTCAAATCATTACATCTTACACAAAAATGTTGACAAGGATGGAAGGGAAAATGAACTGGGTAATGGTAAATGTGCAGCTACTTCTCATTATTCTTAAGGAAAAAATTAAAATAAAGTGCCATGTGGGGAAAGGCAAGTTTTCTCAGGCACTTCTTGTAAGATAAAACAATCACATCAAGGTCACTAAAACCAAGGTAGTGAACACTCTTGTAACAGACATTACCTATAAGTGGTTGCATGCCATATGCGAACTGTACCATCCTCAGAACCTGTAATTATGATTGGAAGTTCTGGATGGAAACATACGGCAGAAACATTGTGTGTATGACCTTCTAGTGTCTGGACACAACTTTTTGTTTGATAATCCCACACCTTTTAACAAGAGTTAGAAATTGCCTTAAAATTTAATTAATAGAAACCTGATCAAGAGGACAAAGGGGGGGACAATACACAAACCTTAGCAGTTTGATCATCAGAACCAGTAATTAAGTATGGTTTATCGCCGCCTGTAAAATAATCTACACAATTTACCCCTTTCAAATGGGCATCCAATGTGAAGTTTGGGTCAGGGGAGCCAAGATTCCATATCTACAAAAGCAAACCATAGCAACGCACATCCAATACATAAATAAAACAATAAACTAAGCCTTATGCCAAATAAATGGTCAACTACATAGAACAAAAAATATACAGATAAAATTATTAAAAATTTACTAATAAACCACACTTGTACCTTAATTGTGCGATCTAGAGATGCACTAGCAAATGTGTTGGTGTCTTTCGGATTAAAAGTCACTTGCATTACGTAATGGGAATGACCTTCGAATATTTGAGTGCATGCCCACCCCTTTTCCCAGTCCCACAGCTTTATAAGCATGTCATCAGATGATGACAGCACATATGGAAGAGTAGGATGAACTGCCACACACCTAATATAATCGGTGTGGGCTTCAAACACAGTGACCTTATCCATTGTATTGTAATTGTATACACGAATAAACATGTCATCAGCACCAGCAACAACCCACTGCTTACGAGCTATGAATTTGGCCGACCTCACTGCAAGAGGTTAATGTCACCATTTGAATCAAGCGTATTTCACGTCAAAATGAGAAATGCTAGTGAAATATTAATTACAATGCATACAATAAATAAATTTTAATCATGAACCTGGTAGTTCGGTGACTTCAAAAGATGTAACTGCTGTCTGCAGCAAGAGAAATGAAATATGGATTAGCATATGGGAACTGCAAAATCAACAGGACAGCAGTTGATTGTGTAACATACAACTGTTACAGCTCAATTATCGGAACATGCTATATATTATATTCACGTAGATGATGTCATTCATACATATACTAAAAGCTGTAGGTGTTTCCCGTCCAAACTGGGAAACACGTAATGTTGCTTCTGGTAAACTAATCATATTTTCTTCTAACAGCCACATGTCAAGGGGATCAACCTAACAGACTCTTCAAATTGCTTTCGGATTTTATAAATTTTCCTTGGGGTATAAAGATATTACATTAAACCACTATGCATAAAAGATATCTTAAAATACCTTAAGTCAGTTTACAATCTCTCAAGATATGAATTAGCCACATTATTTCACTCGAAGAATAATTACACTGGACATATTAAAATATTTACTGCTTATTAGATGACAAAATTACATGGCAACATCCGTGGAAGATTCATCAATTAAATATGCCTCAACAATTATAATACAGTCCACTATAAATAACTATTCATCAGCTGCAGACTCCATACCTGGGTCTGGTAGTTCCATATGTCAACAGTTCCTGAATACAAACTTGCCAATATCCTGTGAAATCAAATGAAGCATCTCATGGCTACAAATTTTTTCAGATTTAGACTCCAAAAAGTACAAAAAAAACCGTTATTTCTCTCATATTTAAGCAAATTGGCCCCCACATAATGTGGAAAAAGGGAAAAACATAATCAGACGAGTGGTTTTACTACTTGAACTGAAAAATATGTACATGCAGGCCTTGCTTAGATGAAATGTGTCAAATTATATATTAATGCTGATGAAAAAAAACTAATTAAACTCAGGGCATCAAATTTGAAGATTTTTTTGCCTAAAACCGAGCCATTGTAAAATGCAAGAAAAATGGGGGAAATAAATAACACAACTACATTAACAAAAACAAAAAAAACAAAAAGTTTTTCTTGTAACTACTATTAATACAATGTGGCACAATATTAAGTACGTAATTTCCCGGATAGAAAACAGAGAATATTGAATATCAAACTAAAAGATGAGGAAATTCTGACAAATTGATGAAGAAAAAATAATTACCATGGCTCCGTCGGATGTAGATCAACAGATTTTACTCTTTCTGATCTTTTAGCAAGTTTCCTCTGATCCAATAATTCAAAATCAGCATTCAATTATCTCAAACTGAAAATCAAAATCAGAAATTCACAGCAATCCAAATTTTAATAACTTCAGTACCTTGATTTCCAATCTGAGCGGCTGCAGGCACCCATCGCGCCATTAAAAAGAAACATAACACAAATCAATCCAGTATGTAAATCAGAAGTAGCACAAAACAATCTCAAATCCGCACCAAATTACAAATCTAAAATCGNAACTTCAGTACCTTGATTTCCAATCTGAGCGGCTGCAGGCACCCATCGCGCCATTAAAAAGAAACATAACACAAATCAATCCAGTATGTAAATCAGAAGTAGCACAAAACAATCTCAAATCCGCACCAAATTACAAATCTAAAATCGGAATTTACAAAGGACAGCAATTGATTCCTATTTTCAAGGAAATTGAGGACAAAATTATCAACCATGATCGATGTAAAAATTCGAATCAGATTTCAACCAGATCATGAAAGTAACGAAACGCAAAATCAATCACAAAAATGATAGAATAAAAAAAAACTCACCATTTTCTCCTGGTGTTTTGTATAAATTCACTAGGATTTATGATTCAGAACCCTAGAGATCCAAATGCTAAACTCAGTCACCAAATGAGAGAGATAGAGAGAGAGTAATTATGTACGTGTACAAATATGGAGCTACGTCGGGTTGGAACAGGGTCTCCGTTTTTAGTTCCGCACAAAATTAAATTAAGGGCGTGTTTGCCTAATCAAAAAATTAGCTTTATTCTTAAGTTCTATTAATAAAAATAGATAATTTAATTTTTCTTATTTTATTTGTTAGAATGAGTTATATAATTTCGTGTTTATTGTCCCTTTCTATGCAGCTATGTACATCGTAAAATATTTCGAGCAATACTGACTTACAATATTTTTCAAGTACCACTAATGTATATGGTTACATTATCTCATCAAATTGAAATCTTTTGCAAGTGCAAGTTGTTCACGTTTATGAAATATATTGTAGTTTCTCCGTTGATTTAGAATATTTATTCGATTGATGGAAACAACTGTTAGTAAAGACAAAAAAAAAAAAAAA
>CAIGRQ010099260.1:0-10446 GCA_903798375.1 Fraxinus sp. D2006-0159 | reverse complement strand
CCCTAATCATGAAACCAGACCCAATCCGAAAGTCAACAAGTTCTTGAAAATAATCAAAAAGTATGATCGACCCATTAATTCTTATACTATTTCAAATAAAGGGTTATCTTCAGGGAAAAAAAAACATTATATTTAACCATACCTTTGTTGATTCTTCCTCTTCTGTATCTATACCCGAAGTAATATCTCCAATTATAGAATTCGATGAACAAGGGCCATCTTGTATTGAACTATCATCACCAGCAGCATCGCAAAATTGAACTCGATCTGTTCCACCTACTCCATCTGCCGCCACAAGAGGAATCTCCGGCAGCTGAATGGTCTTCCCAAACAGCTTTATCTTTGGGTCATTCACTTCTAACATTTCTTTATCTTGTATTTCGACAATCAAGAAACCCATAACTTTACTTAAAACAGATCAAAAGAAGAAAACATAAACACAATAAGCCCAGACTTTTTGGGATTAGGAGATCTAACACGTACGACTCTCTCAGTATGTTGTTTCTCAATGGGTTTTCTGCGTCCTGCGGGTTTGATCGGGGGTTCTGCTCGGGACAACATGCGAAAGTTGACTAAATAGGTGGGCAAAGCCAAGTCAGCAAAAAAAAGTTATTCTCAGCCACAAGTTTATATGTGGGCTCTCTCTCTCTACTAAATAGGTGGGCAAAGCCAATTCAGCAAAAAAAGTGATCCTCAGCCACAAATTTATAAGTGGTCTCTCTCTCTCTCTCTCTCTCTCTCTCTCTCTCTCTCTCTCTCTCGATTCTATTCTATTCGGCTAAAAGTGGATTATTCTTTTGAAAAATTACAGTAGAGACCTCCAACCTATTATTTTAGATGGGCTGAAATTTTCAACCTTCTATTTTTACAGCATTTGTATTCCAATGAAAAATGTTGTCCTTATCTTTTTTAAGATAAAGAGTCGATTTATAGACAATGCAACTGATCTCTTCTTAAAAAAAATGATACAGTTAACATGACCGAACCAACTTGGGCTTTTAAACTACCCACAACCAATTACTTAGGCCCTGTTTGAGACCCATTTTTTTTTGGTAAAAATATGTTTCTGATTAATAATTTTTTGAAAAAAATATGTATTTAAAAAATATGATTTTTTTACTTTACATGTAAAATTATTTTATAGAAGAATATATAATTGAAAATAGATCTTAATAAAAATAAGGGGATCGGATGTTTCAATCATATTGAATCCATGTTCAGCTCTCATTAAATTAATTTTTTTTCTTTCTTCTTATCAATCACACATTTTTCAATAAAAATAATATTATACGTAAATCTAAAAAAAAATTCTTATTTTTTAATCATATATTCTCTAAAAAATTAATATTCATCTCCTTATAACGTGAAATAATAAAGTCCAAATAGGGGCTGAAATACGACTTTAGATATATACCTTGGCTACTTAAAGTGTCCAAAACTACATGGAAATGGGTAAAAGAATTTTAAATGTTGTTTGAGAGAGATATTACTTGCTTCTTCATGCTTTAAATTTTTTTATGATTCAATTTATCTTTTTTGGACAAAACATAAGATGTCTCAATCGGGGGGAGAGAATGGAAAAATCCCGTCGACATTTATCTTGAATCAGGATCGAACTCTCCATAAGATTGTTAATCTCTTTATCCTATAGGGAGCATTACTAATCATCATTACCACATATTCAAGCACAATACTTTTTTTCTCAAAAGAATCAATATCTCGTTTGAGATTTTCAAGCTACAGTAACTCCTTCAAATTATTTCCAAGTACATGTTCTTCCAACAACTTGTCTAGTGTTATATTAAAAGTCCCTGTTTGTTCCACATTATTTTTTTCATTCTCATTCTTCTACTAATTTTCAACTACACATTCTTCAATAAAATAATATTTACCATCACATCAATGACTTTTCCTTATTTTTCAACCACATATTTCTCATCACATCACTTCAAAAAAATGTATTCTTTGGTTTTAATGTGCACCAAACACACTAATATAGAAAAAAAATTAAAATTGCATTTTTTTTTTCGAAAAAGACAACTTTACCCTATCTTTCACGAAGCAAAATGAAATAAATAAATAAAATACAATTTACATACAATTTAAAAATTAAACTGCCCCCAATTACTTTGGTAATGGGTGTGGGGTATTTATGTTCATGGCCAATGGTCAATCCAGGATATTAAGTCAGTTAGAACGGTCGTTGACGTCTGCAATAGTAAAGTTGTTTATTAATATTTAATTAAATAATATTAAAAAATTTAATCAATATATAAATATACAAAACGTAAAAGTCATATACATTTGAAAATATAATCTAATACAACCAAAAATAATAAGAAAAAAAAATACATTTTTTAATTATATATGTATGATCAAGTTTCAAGTTTTTTATGAACTTAAACGAAACAGTTTATACGTAATGGTAAAGACAAGCTCTGATTTTAGGCGAAATTTATGCAAAATTTTGGAAACAATGATTTTTAGAACTAGAACTATTTTCTACTCAAAAAGAAAAAATATTTTTTCGAACTCTTAAAAAAATAAAGAGCAGCACTTAGATTGTCCAAATTTAAATTTTATAAAAACAATTAATAAAACCTAACATTAAAAGTATATATATAGTTGAATAATAATGTGAGTCAATAAGTTTTTTAAAGAAATTATGTTGAAAATGAAAACTAACAATACATAAATGTTTAGTTATTATTTATTGTATTAAAAAATAAACAAAAAAGTAAAAGTGTATAAAATTGAACCACATACCTCTCATATACTAAATGACCCATCTAGCATATGAACTACACTCTTTTTTGTTGAACATTGGTACAATCATTAGTTAATATTTAGTCATCATTTACTGTGTTTAAAAATCAAAAGGAATAATGTTGTTGATCTTACTAGAGAAACATGGAATTTCTCAATCTACGATCTGAACACTTAAAGGTTGTGCAAAATGAAAATGAAGAAAGTAAAGTCGTAATATGAAATGTACGACTCTTTATATAATGAATTTCACAAAAAAATTGTGTAAATAGATAAATTAGCATGTGGTCTCTATTTCATTAGCATGACGATGTATGAAACTTGATATGCATGTAATATATGTAATTATAGACAATTTATCTTGTATGATTTTGATACTATTCTGGAAGGATTTAATATGCTTGAAGCATAATTTAAGTGATATTATCATGAGATGGAGTAATACGCGCTGTTTTCTTTTTTTGCTTGACCAAGATTTTGTCCCATTAGGTTTTCTTGACAAGGTTTTTAATGAAACGATATTTGTGGCATATTCATAATAATAAATGTACTATTTTTTTTTTCATTAGAATTTTTTCCACAGGGTTTTTCATAATAAAGTTTTAACAAGACATTTTTTATGTAATGAATGCTTATAACATACAAAACATTTACCCTCAAAATCTCCTATATGTATGAGATTCCCATGATATCAACAAGAATTATTCTTCGAATCATCATGTTTCTACAATTATCTATGATTGATCAATATCTCGTATGAAAACAGTGTTGTTTAAAAACTATACATGAAAACAAGAGACACTTCATCAGAAATTACAATATTGAAAATATTGGTACAAGATACGAATGAATTGATACAAGAACTGAAATTAGGTGGAGTAATTGTACTATTTTTCCTTCGATCAACATTTGTCCCACTAGATTTTCTTCATAAGATTTTAACGATGCAGGTATTTTGTAATGTATCATTCAAGAGTGAGTTTTGTAAACTGTTAGTTTATTAGTGAATGACAATTGTACCCCTAAAACCCTAGAAATTATCATTGTATCCATAATCATTCCCTATAAATATATAGTTTTGGTTCTCATTATAATACACACAAATCTATTGACTTTTTTTTTTCCTATTCTCTTCTATTTTCTTAATTTATAACATTTTGGAAATAATGAGAATAAAACAATGACTTAAGTTTTATCAAAAGACAAGGGTATAATTGTAATTTTAGTCTAACAAAAATATTGAGTTTAATAAATACAAGGGTAAAATCATTAATTGAGGACTTAATTATTATAAAAATAAATGTTTGAGGACTGATTTTTGCCAAATAATAGTTGGGACCTATTTTCTACACTTTCAATCTATATTTTTCCTATTCTTTATACTCAGCTACTTCTTATCCTCACTTTTTGTAGAAGTCACCAAACATTTTAATGGGGTCCAATTCAATGCTTCAATTTTGTTTCCTTGTTTGGTGTTCTTATTTGTGGACAATACAAGTTGGGGAAAGTGCAAAATTGTGTTTCGCTTTTAGAGTAGAAAAGTTCCTTTCAAACTTGTATATAACTCGAGTGAAAATACGGTGCGTCTATAGTAAGCCTAGACATGGTTCGGGTTGGATCGGTTTCAACCTCAACTCAATTTAAACCGAACCAATCCAAGCCGAATCGGTTTAGATCGGTTCAATTGGGTTAGTCGGGTTTGTCTCTTGTCTGAAATGAATTTAAAGGAAAAAAAAAAAAATAAAAAAAAAAAAACTTTAAAGCTTTTGGGCCCCATTTGAGTACACCTAATCATTTTTTTAAAACACAAATCAATGACCAGTTATTAACACACAATTTTGCAATTAAAACCCGTAAGCTATAAATAAAGCAAATTCATAACTTGTTATTAACACACAATTTTACTCAAAAGTAATAAACCATATTTTACACCCATTTTTACACCAAAAATCAATAAAATTGAAAGAGCGAAATTGTAGTACTTAAAAATTGAAAATTGAAATACTATTTCATTACATGTAACTAAAGCAACATTAATAACAAATATTACCCTTAACATTCATTCCAAATTCAATAACTAAAATTGGTCAAACAACCATCATTTAACATATAAATAACATCCTAAGCACAATTTGCTGGCCGAGTTTCAATTTACAAGAAACTAAGATTAATCATTATCCAATTTGAATCACCTTCGCCTGCAATCATAAATGGAAACGTGAATCATATTTCACTACAAAGCTAGTATCAAATGTGATTCAAAAAAATAAAAGTACCTTCAGCAAACATGTGCAAAACTCCTCTTTTAATCAATGACAGAAATGGATAACAAAAAAAATTGATTAAAGAATTAAAATCAATAGGTATCTTACAAAAAGCCATAAGTTGTAACGTGAATCACCTACTTGAAAAACTTGAAATATCATGAATTATTTATCATTGCTGCTAGAGTCTTCATCCGTCTCTGTTGGTTTCGAAAGCTCTAAAAAAATGATTGAATTAACACTAAATGATATTAAAACAAATATAATTAACAAACTAAATGAAATAGTTAATTACCTTCATCCAACTCGCTTGGAGTAGATTTGAGCCAATTTTGGTGCAAACTAAAACCTCGACCATTCTAGCAGTCAAAGAACTATGAAAGGGATATAAAATTCTTCATCTCGTACTGAAAGTACTTTCTGAAGCGACCGTAGACACCTGAATGGCTAAACATCTTTTGCAAGTTTGGGTAAGGTTCTATACTTACTTCCATGTACCCTCCACCAGTTAAGTACATCAAACTCCTTATCCTCTATATCTTCACTAGCATCCAACAAGTATCGTAGACACATCCAGAAATACAAGCGATTTTGATTCAATTTTTTCTTTAGTTGCACACTCCTTCAATTTTTCATACCTATTGAATCATGTGCTTCCTTCAACCCCTCACATACTATCAAGTTAATAATACTTGCACAACACCTCATGTGCAAATATTTGCCATCTAAAACACACCCATTATTGCCCCAACCAATCGTATTCCTCCTAAGATATGTAATAGCCATTTCATTTGCACTAGCATTGTCCACTGTGATTATAAACACCTTATCAAGACCTCATTCACGTAAGCAACTTTCAATAACCTTACCAATAGTTTCACCTTTGTGATTAGGTATCACACAAAAGTTCAAAATTCTTTTATGAAACATCCAGTTAGAGTCAACATAGTGGGTCGTAAGAGATATATAATTTATATTTTGAATGGATGTCCAAGTATCTATAGTAAGTGAAACTCTTAGACGTTGAGTAGTGAGGTTCTTTCTCAACTTCAATTTTGCATTCAAATACAATTGGTGAACATCTCTAACAACGGACTACGAGATAGAAGATTTGAAAGTTCAAGAATAGCTAACCAAGAAGGGGTGAATTGATTTTTAATACTTTTTCGAAATTTTAATCTAAAATTAAGCACATAATAACTAGATAGATTAATTCAAGTAATAAGCACGAATATGAAAGTAATAAGTAAAGAGGGATAGAAAATGCAAACAATATAATGATGGAGGTTCGATCTAACGCAATGATCAACGTCCTTTGTTATTAAGCTCTCCGGAATGAGCAAGACCAATTTCACTATGTTGATTGGACTCATGGTATAATCCAACCCTTTACAAAGCTTTCGGTGAATTACAACTAAGGAGCACCGATCTTTATACAACGTTGAGCTTTACGAGACCTCAACATGACCTACAAGTTTGAAGAAAATTGATTTTAAAAATTGAAAATTCTATCTTAATAAATGATATGATCACAATTAAGTACCAATAGAGAAATATGCTAACACTTTAATAAATAGCAATGAATGAAGTTGAAATGTTAGGTATGAAAAATTTTGATGTGTAGAATGATTTTCAAAGTTAATTTGATCAAAGGTTTTCAAAGCAAAACTGATTTTATGATAATAAATGAGATGAGAAATCAATACAATTTTACTCAAAGAATCTCACTTGAATACTCTTAAGTTGTTGTAATAAATGGAAAGTGAGTTGGTATTTATAGCAGTTGAAAACATAAAATTTTTTGTCGAACCAGACGATCATCTGGACATTCGGAACATTACCGGACGACTAACGTTGCATGTTTGAATCAGAACAGTTGAAAAATCGATCGTTGCGACCGAACCGAACGTTCAGTTCGCCATCCGGACATCTGGATGGCTAGAACTTTGGCCCCCTTTTTTCCTGTTTTGTTTGCAATCGACAAGTTTTTTACATAACGTTTTTACTTAATTTTTCAAAGTAAGTGGTGCTAATAGGATTGAAATTTAAGTTGAAATTCTTACCTTTGAAAATTAATTTTTGTGCAAATGTTTTAAAGAAGTAAATTTTTATCGTATATAAACAAATTCGTCACTTGAGCTTTTCAATGAGTCATCGTTAGGGATTAAAGTATTTTACCTTTACAAGTGAGTTCAAACATATAACTCTAATATTTTCGATTGATTTGGCACGGGTGCATGATTTATTGTTCGATTTTGAATTTGACGCAAGTGCTCGATTTGTCTTCGATTGTGTTTGCTCGATTTCTACCTTGAGCTTTCTTGATCATCACCTTCACGTCCTTTGGTAACAATTGTTTTATCTTCAATTTGATGAAATTCGCAATATGTAAAAATGAAGATTCAAATACAAATGTGAGAAATAAAAATATTTTGCTTGTTATAATTAAAACATGAGATCAACCATATGTGAACAATTTCCCCTTTTTGATTATGACAAACAAACGATAATTTGCAATAAGTGAAATACTTTATGGCATATGATTTGTGCATTACTATACCGTTCCTCCTATCTTTTATAGATCAAGCATATGATAATGTTCCCAATTTCTTATACAAGTCAAGTATGCATATCATCGTATATATGTTTCCCCTTTCGACATAAACAAAAAGATTACGAAGTATAGAATGAAAACAACCATACGCAAAAAAGAATGAAATCACATAAAATTGAAAACATAGTGAGATATTCATCATGAGGCAAACCAAGATATTAATCATGAAGCGAAAAGAAATATCCATCGTAAAGCAAATAAGTAAAAAATCATTATGAAGAAAAATAACTACTATGGCTCTGGAGGAGGAAAATGGGCTTAGAAGACATTCTGCTGAGCAAGTATCGTCGCCTCTTGTACTTGAATGGCTTCCTGTTGAGCTAATATAGCAGACTGTTGAGCTTGTATAACGGCCTGTTGAACTTGCATTTGATGGAGCCTCCCTCTGAGGCCATCAATCGAGGATGTGAGAGAGTCAATGCGATCGTCATGTTGTATTGATCCTCTATAAACGTAAAGTCACTACCCGAAGATCGAGAGATACTGGAGCCGGAATGTCGAGAGGAAGAATAGGAGCTTTTGGGAGGTCATCGTCGTCACCCTCGTCATCTCCCTCAAATGGTAGAGTTGAAGGACTCGAGGTGGGGTTGAACCCCTTGGTATGTGCCATCCATTGGCTGGGTTCTTTGGTGATTTTCATGCGTTTAAAGGTTTGAATGTTTATAGTGTCATGGGTCGAAGTTGGACAAATGTCTCATCATCCAACAAAACGTTAAAAAGTGTTTAAATTTTTTTGTGAGAAGCATGTCGTATGGTACAGTTTTAACGTGTTGTGATGAATGAAAAATCTTCATAAGTCATAATGCAATGGTGGAAAAATCAAGTTTCCTACCGACAAGAAAAAAAGTCTAGAAGAAAACGAACTCACTTCATCCCGATGACCCTTTCGTGGTAGGATAATATTGGTAATGATGTTTTGTAAAACCTTGCATGGAAGAGTCAATTCATTTGCACTAAATTTTGTGATATTTTCAAAAATCTTCCAGTGACTTGACGACAAGCCTCGGTAAGGTTATAGCCGTCTAACATGGGATGTACCTTGTGAAGAAAAAATTGTATTGTACACACCTCACGTTCTAAAATTTTACGAACGAGAGCTTTGTTTATGACAAGGCGTTTATTTGGAATCAAACATGAAATGCCACTGGAGCGAGATATTGACATGTTTTTGTAAAAAAAATTCATAAGTCATGGATATGAATGCTTTTCTTAAGTTGCAATAAAAATCCAATCCATATTTTTAAAAAGTTCTATATGAAATGCGGGTGCTTCAATAGTAAAATCCGCAAAACCAACATTTTTACCTATCAAAATAGGGAATTTTTCAAATGGGTCGATCGGCACCTTGGGTTTCAAGTTGAACTTTTTGTCGGATAAAGGAGAGGGAGATCGTCTCATCGTGTTCTTGAGCCTTTTTCCCGTTCGTTTTGAGCCCGACATTGCTGAAAATCGAAAATGAAGATGGATTAAAGAATATGTGAGATTAGGATTTTGATTTTGGATTGTAGTGGATGAAATTAAGAATTTTTTGAAGAAATGAGATGTAGAAGTAATTGATTTTCGATTTTGATGGGTAATTGATGATTTGAGAATGAAGATTGAGTGATGGAGAAAAGAACTATGGAGAGAAAAGTGAGATGAGGGAAGTAAAATGGAAGAAAAAGGGGAGCAATTCGCGTTTAAAGGAACTGCTCGTCGTTGAATCGGACGTTTTGTTCAGCCATCCGGATGTTCGGACGATCCTGTTCAATTCGTCAATCCTATTTTCTCCACCTCCGTCGACCCTATTTTGACTAGTGAGTTTTAGCCTCCTCATTTTCTCCACCTCTGTCGACCATATTTTCTCTATCTCATCAACTAAATTTCCTCCTAACAAAACCTTCAACAAATTGAAAGGGAATAAGATATAGGTAAATTTTATTCAAAACCAACAGTGAGTTACCAGTTTTTGGATGACAATTAAGCTCATTTGCCAAAAAGAGTGGCACTCTCCTTGACCGACACTCACATGCGCGTGAGATCTCGAGTGGGACCCATGTGTATAAAAAATTTCAAAAAAGTGCTCCTCCTATTATGAATGTGCTGGCACCCTCCCGGCGCATAGCATGATTGTTTGGATGAAAATCATTTGAGGTTCTTTCAATGCACATTTATTAAAGTTTGATAGTAATTGCACTTTTTTATTTTTTTTTGTCTTGCAAATTTTCTTTGCTTTAATTAATTAAATGTTAAAAAATTACGTTTAAGAAAAATCAAATTATGATCAAATGTATTACTTTTGAAAGCATTGCCTTTGATCAATTAACAAATTTTTGGATAAAAATCATCTATTTTTTTTTTTTGAGGTTTGAGATGTCTCTACTATGATTGAAAAGTTTGAAATCTTAATGCATATTCTTGAAATGTTTAGACTCCAATGCAAATTTCCCTTCACAAAATCATAATCAAGATTAGTACTAAACTAACACCAAAGACAAATTAATTTTCAATCTCTCAATTAACTTAAAATCAATTACATAAATCATATTTTAGTGAGATTCTATTTCCTGATCCATAAAGATTTCAATTACATGTTAAAAGCACATCTATGATCTATCCCTGTACAAAGTCCTCACCTAAGCTAGGCCAAACAAACTAACACCCTCACCCCACCCCAACAAAAAAATTAAACAAAATATATAATTTCCTATTAATCTAAATCCATGTTTCCGGGTTGCAACCCGCTTCCATTCTCCGAGCTCTCATGTCCGGACCCGACACTCGTATCCGAACCCGCTTCCATCTGGTTGCCACCACGTGCAA
>CAIGRQ010099216.1:774-11726 GCA_903798375.1 Fraxinus sp. D2006-0159 | reverse complement strand
TTTCATATGCACTTTATATATATAGAAGATATTACATCCTACTTAAGAAATCATCACTAATTTAGATGGGAGTAGAGCCCCAATTCATTGTCCAATACAATAAATGCATCAAAACTCTGTTGAACAATAAATCAAGGAACGGCCTCGGCCGTGCCGGGCCACATGCCATCAGAGAACAATATCCTAATCCAAAACTGAAAATAATTGATCCTTCAATGCCACAATGCCACAATAAGTTTCAAATCTGAACTCACAAACTGTTTTAACATCGGTTTGTAAGTTCCCTCCCAATCCCCCAACTAATAGTTCCTGCAATTTCTGTTCTTTCTATACAAATTTCAACTGCAGGCTTGAAGATGAATATTCCTTTCAGATACTTCAATGGAGACTAACTATCACTAAAATTTCTAACTCCTATTAATCATAACAAAGGGAAAAGAAGGAAGAATTGGAAGTTCATCTAGGTGAATTATCAGAATCACCCGAAATCTTCAATCACTTGTTCTTCAAAGCAGCTATTTCCTTTTCTTGCTGTTTCTTTAGATAACTTTGCGCAGTTGCATTCATAATCTTAACGAAAAAACCAATTAGCATGAACCATACTACGGTATTCCAAATGAAAGCGACCGAGAAATCCCATTTCTTCGCCTGATAAGAATATGTAAGTTTTTAGTATGTAAATCCAGCATGTCGACTGGCAGAATTTGAGATGAGGAATACCTCGATCTTTGAAGAAACGTTTGGTTTCATTGCCATGTACTTGTCTTTCATGGAATGAAGCTTGGTGATGAGATTGGGTAGGATAGAGTTGAACCCAGGTACAAAACTGAGAATCCAAATCAATTCATTTTCCATCCAGTCAAGAAGTTGATTGTTGCACACACAAATAATAAACACCGTCTGAAAAAGATGTAACATTTATGAGAATTCTTGTCAAGGTTTAAAGCTTAGCAGTTCCAGTTATGATGAACAATAGAATATTTTTAGGGGTGGCCAAAATCCGATTCAGTCTGGTTCTGAATCTCTGATCGATTTGGTTTTCTTCAGACCCAAACTGAATCAGTACAAACTGGAAATCTTACACATGAAGACATTGGTTCCATGTTTATGACAAGAACCAAACTGAACCCAAACCAACCAGCTTGCTCCAGTCCTTCAAACAGGCAATTGCATTTTTCATTTCAAAGAACACAAACAGCAATAATGAAAGTTTGATCAGGTCTTTCAAGCATACCCGAAACATTTTTTTGTCAACAAATTAGCCAATCTGTCTAATTCGGGCATTTTTTGCCTACCCATAATATTTAATTATTAACAACCCAGGTATTTACGAACCTGTATGTGAGTTTTGACGATTGCTTTCCCTATCAATGTTGCCAGAAAAAATTCCCAAAAAGGAATTCCAAATTGTCCACACATGATTCCCGCAAGATCAAATAAAGGATTTGGCACCTGCAAAATATACCAGTTTGTCAACAAGTGCATATAAATTCGAAACTGAACACTCTCCCTGGGATTTCACCAAAGGGAAAAAGATAATAACTTTTGCCTTTTTCTCAGCTTGTTAGGCTGGTGCTTAAAAGTAAGTTTGTCAAACTTACTTTTAAGTTAGTCGTCTAGCCAAACATGATTTTCAAAGTCACATTTTTAACTAAAATTTCTTCTTCAAGAAAATCTCTACTCACTTTTTAGAAAGTAATTTTTAAGCACAACAAAACATGGCTATTGTCCAACAGAGTGGTCGAGATATGAATTCGGCATAATTAACCACATGCCATTATGTCAAATGCACAACTTAAAAATAGCAGACAATAAACACAATCATCTAAAAAGTACAAGTTGCATGTGATGAATCGTTAACAGGATGGGCATGAATAATAATACTAACCGAAGCAAGAACTAGAATAGTAAATAAGTTCAAATATTGGGCATGTGACAGGAACCAACGCTTAATTTGATTTAGCTTAGCAGATACAATTCCATTCTCTCCGCTTGAGGAAGCATCCAGTTCTTCCATGGCATCCACTCTGCCACCCGATAAGCTCGCTGTGAAAGAAAATATATAGAAGGTCCTCAACATGTTAACAAATAGCAAGGAATTTTTTTTTTTAAAATTAAATTAAAATTAAGAAACGTTGATCCATGTAAAATTAATGATCAGCCTCAGTGCTTAGATGCATAAAATAAATAAAAAATAAAAAAAGAGAAAGAAAGCGAAGTAACTTTTTTACTTGTAAGCACGAGGAAGGTAACTTATTCAAACATTTTTAGAAATAAAAATTTACCTAAAAGTAACTTTAAGTTACTGCATATTGTGAAAACAGTTCATACCTGCCCTAGAAATAAAATATGGGGGAAGTTCTCCAAGTGCAGTCCCAAGGCCCCACAGGATTGCCTCTAATTGGACCTGGGGCAATATGCTACCAAGCGGAACCCGTATACCATGTGAAGACGAAAACAAAGGGGGGCCGAATTCTGCACAATCCTTTCCAAGCCATGAAGGGCCTCTTTTTAATTGTATTGTGTCATACGGAGCACTTTTGATGTCTACTCGGCCACATTGCATTGCTTTAATGGTGAATAAGGCAATATGAGGCCCCAAATAGAGAACAAAAGTGTGCAACCCGGATCCTATGAAAAATATAACAGCAATGATGTGTTTCAATAAATATTGGACAAGATGTTGCTACAAAAACAGCAAGGGTATATGTTATACATCAGAAGAATTCAAATAATAGGATCGTAACCAATTATATATTTTGATGCATTCAACATGAGCGTTTAAAATTCCCCAGGTCGATTCCAATAAAAGGATGAGATTTCTCCAACGTTTTGAAACCAACATGGTAATGTTTTGGTGGCAGGTACAGGTCAACCTACCCTGAGCTTACCCATGATCTTAACTAAAACTAGAAATACACTAGGCTTATTCCTAAGCCATAGTTCACGTATACTCCCCTCAACAGTTTCTTGTCAACAATCCAAATGTCACGCTTCTAACTCCATCCCCCACAGGTCAACCTGACTTGGTACTCCTCCCTCCCCAACTGGCTGCTCATCCCTGAGGCCATGAATCTTTGGTTCAAACTTGCCAACTCAGGTGATTAACGGGCGTGGTTATTTATTTAAGTATTGGTTCAAAGTTAATAATCAACCAACAGCATTCTCAGATTTTATCATCAACACTATAGAATTTTCCCAAAAGCAATTCTAACGTTATACCAACTATAAACAATATCAAGGAATCAGATAACAACATGTTTGTCTTAAAACCAATGTAGCTTACCAAGGCCAATAGAAGATGCAATGCCAAGAGCAACCCACCATAATCCGAACTGTATATAACGTAGAACTTCCTCAACATGCTGCACAACATAGCACAAATGTAAGACCATTATCAATGTTAACCTAAGATTTGCAAACTATTACCAGAAAAAGTAAAGCAGGAGGCTGAAGTCAGTAACAACAATTTAACAAGAAAGCGATCATCCTTTGCCCATAATAAAGCTATGGAATCTGAACTTGAAACAAAAAAAAAAAAGTGACTTAAAAGAGCTCTGAAATCACTGATTCACAGTTCTGTAATGAATTCTTTTGGGAGCATCCTAGAATCGTGCCTCGTAAGATTGCTTGGTTCCAAAGGAAACAACAGACAGATGCTTGTTCATTAGTAGGACAAATCTTCAGCCCCTTCAGAACGAGTTAAAGAAAAAGAAAGAAACTACCTATTTAATTACCTTCTCATGAGGACCATCAATAGTCAAAAGTAGTACCCCGGCTATCGCAATGATGGTACTGAACAGCATAATCCAACCACCATGTGACAAAACATATGATACTGAGTGCCTGAGGTACTTAACGACAGCCAGAATGAAAAACTTCAGTGTTTTAACAGGCTGTGTTATCAAAGTCAAATTTTCTAGTTCTTTTTCATGTGTAACAAGAAGTCCTGCAAAGAGAAAATTCGACAACTCAACAAAAATGACAAAGATTTAAAAGGAATATCAGAATACTTCATCTCATTTCCCAGAAATTTGATAACGCCAGGGATGACTACTAGAGCATGTTCGGCTAAGCTTAAAAAAAGTTAAGTTACTTTCAGTAACTTTTTGTCCCTAACATCTATGAAACTTACTTTTTACTCACTTTTAAGTAGGAAAACAAAAACCTTACTTATATTGAAAGTTACTATTAGGTCCTATTTATTTTAAAACTTGTTAATTTACATATAAGCTCTTTAACCATAGGCAAGCATGCTCTTCAATACAGTTTCTTTTTGGTTTTACATAATATCCTCAATTTTCTCTCATATTCCATAGACCTGCAATTATATACTATTGCAATAGTTATAATCAAAAGTGACATTCTATATGGGTTTCCATTTTATAAATATACAATAAATCTAGTCATATACTAAGGGCTAGTTCCACTATGGTACTATGCTAAATTTAGTTGTTCTTTGATATTGTAGATATCTAATAACTAACTACCAGTTTTCTAAGCTTCTGAGCTAGTAACAAAGTTTGCTAATTTATTAATAACTGTAACAGAATGATTATAAGATTTTGAAACTAGATGGATTTTACGTTAAGCAGGCAGCATAAACTTGTGAAGCAGTCATCCAAGAATATTTGCATCCATCTCAAAACACCAGCAATAGCATAGCTTCTTCCCTCACTCTCACAGGCACATTTAATGACGAAAGAACAACAGAGGTATTATTTTTCTCATTGTTGGGATGTTTTTTGCAATTTTTCTAACTTGTATAGCAGCTGGCATCAATTGCATTAGTAAGCATATAGAGCATGTTTAGCTAAGCTTAAAAGGAGAAATATGTGGCTAACTTGAACGGATCAACCTTGGACCTATTTAAATGCAGCAGATAACAGCGTAGTTTGAGATCCGAGTGTATTTGATCCGGGACCTAAAGATCATCAATTTGACCTACCCACAACCACGTGTCATAATGTAGAAGAGGCAAAGGAAGGGATAAAGGAATAAGTCTCGCTCACCTCATTGGGGTAAACAATAGCAAATATTTTTCCTGTTTTCTTGGTAAAAATACTCATTCGCAAACACGTGTCATTCATATATGTGCGGGTGAGTGTGTGCATTTGAATCCCCTAAAATTCAACAAAGAAACCCTGATAATAGCTATGCCTATGTCAATTGAACAGCTGAAAAACCCCCACATTAACACGGTATATCTATTAGAAAAAATAAAATCTAAGACAAAAAACTATCAAATTCATATCATGCCATCGAAAATCCAGATTCACATAAAACTCTTATGCACGAATCGAGTTTTTCTTCTATAAATTTCATAAGAAAGATCCAGCTGTGAAAAAAAAAAAATCCCAAAACAAAAATCAAATCTTTCATCTGCAAAAAATTAGTAAACATAAAAACTTGCCTGAGATTGACATGTCTTTTTCTTCAGAAGCAGAGAGAGAATTCGTATTCGAATTTGATTTTTTCCTAGACCCCATTACTTTTCTACAATCCTTCACATGCCATCTCACACACAATCACACTTCCGCGAATGCGACTATTTAAATTTGCTCATAAAATGTCTATCAGTTCAATCCAAGACTGTCGGATTAGAGAGAGGAAGAGTGTTATTATTGAGAGTAAAATCAATGGATTTTTGGCAGAGATCTGAGGATTCTTAATCGAATGGGACAAGAAAATACACCAACTGGGTTGGGTGCGTCGTTCGCGTAAGATCACTGAGAATTAAAACGTAATTCCTCGAATATGTGCATACTATTATTGAATGGAAAGATTTGCAATTTTGGTCCTCATTCTTTGCAAAATATTAACAAATCTACCCTAAATCCTTTTTAGCGTAATCCACCTTCTACCTTTCAATTATATTGCAAAACTCGTCATTCCCTCCTTTTGGTCATTAAGCCGCTATTTGATACACATTAAAAATTTCATTCTCATTTTTCTACTCATTTTCAATTATACATTTTTCAATAAAATATATTTTCTATCATATCAATAACTTTTCTTTCTTTTTCAACCACACATTGTCAATCAATCTACTATTTCAGAATACATTCTTCCAAAATAATGTAGCTCAAACACTGTCACTTTGTAAAAAAAAATGTGTCTTTGTACCACTAAATGCTTGACCTACGGTGTCCACATTTGTCAAACATAGATTAAATTAGGATTAAATATATTTTCTATCATATCAATAACTTTTCTTTCTTTTTCAACCACACATTGTCAATCAATCTACTATTTCAGAATACATTCTTCCAAAATAATGTAACTCAAACACAGCCTAAATGATGGATTTGTCATTTTTATTAAGGGTGTGTTTGAGCCACATTATTTTGAAAAAATGTATTTTGGAATAGTAGATTGATCGAGAATGTGTGGTTGAAAAAGAAGGAAAAATTATTGATGTAATGGAAAATATTATTTTATTAAAGAATGTGTGGTTGAAAATAATTAAAAAATGAAAATGAAAATTTTAATAGGTACCAAATATAGACTAAAAAAAAAGGCAGTAAAGGAATAAAAAATAATGAAATAAAGTCCCATAAGTTTACAAAATTACAGATAAATCTCACTAAAAACAATTAAATAAATATTAACAAAAAAATTTAAAAAAATTTCATATTTCCCACCCAGCTCACCCACCTACCCCGATACCCACTCTAATCCACCCCCACTCGCGGCCAAACAACATCTTCAAGCTCTTGATTCATGTTTCAATTTGTTGTAAAAAAAAATTTAGAAAAAAAAATAAAAAAATGTGTCTTTGTACCACTAAATGCTTGACCTACGGTGTCCACATTTGTCAAACATAGATTAAATTAGGATTCTGATCATCATTACATAAAAGAGAGAATTTTCTAGCGTCCATTGCCGCAGCTAATTCAATTAAATTGCTGGCATCATAAAAGAAAAACACTTTAGCCATTTGTACAGAAAAAATGGCCAGAATTTCACAAAAAAGAGACAACGGTGGGTCCCATCATGTATTTAGAAAGAAAAAAATGTGTGGGCTCCACCCTTATGTAAGTGATCTGTTGCATATATGGTAATTCCATTTTTGTACGTGCAGCACAGTTGAAAGAAAAAAGCGGTCAATCTTCTGCTCACGCCATGACGTATGAATTCTAAATGCCTCACTTTACCAATAATCAAGAGTTCGTAGTCGATCAAGTTTATGTTACCGATCATTGATTTAACTTAGGCGAAGGTCAATCTACACTCTTATAAGCACGGCAAAAATTGTCAACATAATCTATATTTTGATGCTTAAATCTATACTCTCCATTAATCTCGAGTAACTTTCGATCTCAATAATTAAGGTATGACGAGAGTTTTTTACGATTGTACCACTCCCTCTAATCGACAAAACCAACTATTCATAGTGCATGTCTCATTTCCACTTAAGATACAACGAATGGTATTAATTTACTATATTAATAAAAAATAATTTATGGCAATATTATCTAAGCTCGTACTTTTATTACACCAGAATTAATATTTATTAATTTGAATCTTACTTGGAAGCCAATGTTAAATAAAGGTGCACGCAACTGGAAGCTTTCTTGAATAATTATGACGCCATATCATTAAGAAATTTGTGTAGGTAACATGAATTTAGAATGTTTTAAATTATGTTTTAATATATTTTAGAATAAACCAGTTAATACGATACTGGACATATTTCATACACATTGTTGATTTTATACTATCATTTAGGAGTAAAATGGATGGGTCCGCAGTCCACCCAGATTCATATGTATATAACTAGTTAGAATTGAACGTGCGTTGCACGTTATTCTGAGGTATTTTATAAGTACTGTGAAAGTAATATTTGATCCACTATTTACATTTTTTTTTTATCTAAATATGAGAAAAATGTAAATCCCTGAAAATAAATGTTAATCATTATACATGCATGCAAATAGTGAAATGCAAGATTGAATGTGAGTATTAGAATTACAACTAAAATGCAGATGAATGACAAATACAATAAATGAATTAACGTGAATGTTAATTAATTTAGAATTAATAACAAGGAATATATAGGTGACAATGAATGTTAAATCTTTTATATTAAATGAATATAATTTAATTTTTAATTAAGTGAAATTGGATGCTAATTAGCATATATAGACGTAGAAAGTAAACTACTTTTTTGAATGTGAAATTTTAATTAATATTAATTAAATTGAACGAACGTTAATAAACTAAGAATTAATAATAGGGACGTGTGAATATGAGATTCTAATTAATATTAATTAAATGAATGTGAAAGTTAATGAATTGAGAATTAACTATAGTATTTATTATATTTTGTAAATAAAATACATAATTAAAGACAAAAAGTAAAATATTATTGAAATAATTAAATTGTAGTAGGACTATAATTGTTCAAAAAATAATTCTCATTTGATATGATATTTAATATATTTTAGATTAAGTTGATTGGAGTTGTTTGGGTTTCAATTGATTTGTCATGTTTAAAACTATAGTTGTGCCCTCTTCCAACTCTAAGAATTTGACTGGTCCATGACTAGTCAATTTTAAACGTCGAGCTGATCCAATTCGTCATTTTTTTAAGAAAAAAATTAAGGGAATAGTTCATAAATCAGGTATTAACTATCATTAAATCAATTTTAAGGTCTTAAATTTAAAAATGTAAAAATCAGGTATTTGTTAATTAATTAAATATATTAAAATCACAATTACACAATTCATGGTCACGTATGCATATTTATATGTTACAACTTTTTTTATTTGTCATATTTTATCAAATGAATTGGTCACAGATTATTTTTCGATCACAAATCAAAAAAATTATAAGTCGCAAATTTTTTTACGGTCACAGAATAAAATTTTCATAGGTCACAGATCAAGAAATTAATAGGTCACAAGTTACAAATTATTAGTCGGTCACAAATTATCAAATTTTTTAGGTCACGGGTAATTTCATGGTCGCAAATTATCTTTTTCATTGGTCACGTATTATTTATTGGTCACAGATTAACCAATTTAATGGTCACAGTCGACCAAATAATTGATGACCATCGCCAACACTTGTGACCTCCAACAACACCACCATCATTGACGTGCCAGATCACCACCACAACAACATCACCACCAACAAAACTTTCACCATCAGATCCCCAAAAAAAAAAAATAATAAAAAATCACCGCACCGCACCGCAAACTGAGAGACATCACACCACCCCAATCGCCATATCCACCACATCAAAAAACAAAGAACCACCACTGTCATTCTCAATATATTCGGACCTCACCCGACTGACTTCATTCAACATTAAACAACAAAGCTAAGTAGAATAAAGAAATATCACCACCGATTATTCCTAATTCGCTCAGGCAACCATCGTCGTTGCACACAACGACAGTTAACTGAGTGGTAGTTCATAGCGGCACAGATCGAGCCGCTCACACCGGCGATTTGCACGCCCAAGGTGATTTCTCCTTCTGACTGGAGGCCGATGATGTAGCTCAAAAGGAGAAGAGGCATCGTGAGGTAGAAGATCGACGGCGACGTAAGCATCGGTTACAAGGTCGTGGGCCTATTGCGGGAAGATGAGGGGTGTGTGTGGTTTGGCTGGACGGCAGCGTCGCCTCAGTCTAGTGAGCCGTCGAGCCATTCATAGGGGGAGAGGAGAGGGGAAGAAGACGAGAGGTAAGAGATGGAGGGGAGGGAGTAGTGTGTGTTAAAATTAGGATTATTAATTAGGGTTTTAATATATTACCGTATTTTTGAATAAATAATTTTTGGACCTAATTTTTTAAAAAACTATCTTTAAACACCTGAATTTATGTAATTTCCACAAAAATTAATGATACCTAAACTAGGTTATAATTGGGAAAAAAAATCAATATCATGTAAGAGATAAGAGATCGTAGAAAAAATGTAGAAAAAAATAAGTATTTATTAAAACAGACAATAAGCCCCTGTTTGGTGCACATTTTGTAGCAAGAATGCATTATTTTTTGTGTGATGGGGAATATGTGGTTGAAAAAGAAGGAAAAATTATCGATGCGATAGAAAAAATTACTTTATTGAAGAATGTGTAGTTGAAAATTAGTATAAGAACGAAAATGAGAAAAATAATGTAGCACAAACGGGGGCTGTTTCATTAAAAATAAAAATTCATATTTGAATTTAGAAATAGTCATTGGCTCAATAATTGAAAGAGACTGATTTACTCTTAAACTTTTATCCCCCGTTTGGTTTACATTATTTGGTATTATAATTTTTGGAATAATATTTTTTGAAGCATGGATGGTTGAAAAAGAAGAAAAAAGTTTCAATTTCATATAATATTATTTTATTAAAAAATATGTTGTTAAAAAAAAGAGAAGAATGTATTATAGGGCGTGTTCGGTCATGCTTCAAATCTAATTAAAATTGAAAATATAATCATTATTGTGTCTCACTCGTCTAATAAAAGTCAACAATAACGACTATTTTTTTAATTTTAATCCGATTTTAATTTATACCGAACACGCCCATAATTTCATTGGGGGCTAAACGAGAGTTAATATTTCTAAAAACTAGGCTAATTAGGTTGGTCGTCGTTGGTGAGTTAAGACAATCAAGTCAAAACACGATAGTTTCATTATGGCACACCACCTGAAGAATCAAGCCGAGCCATATCAAGCTAATTTCAATTCAATTTTATAATGAGATGGGTTAATGCAGGCTGAAGTGTTGTCCATTTTGTAGGGATGGAAATATCATGTTCCCGTTTCACTCCTGTTATCTCAAAAATTTATTTTTCTTTTTCTTATTTCAACCACATGATATTCCAAAAAATAATATTATACGTAAATTAATTTTTTTTTTTCTTTTTCAACAACATATTTTTCAAAAAAAAAAAAAAAAAAAATTAGTTCAAACATTATAATTTGAAATAATGGGGCTAAATGGGGCTATA